>VYXD01010926.1:635277-657623 GCA_013397195.1 Hylia prasina
TTTTTTTTTTAAGCAGCCACTTTTGAAAAAAAAATTTACATAAAACTCCATTTTCTTGATGAAAAAGGCTTGGAAGTTATGCTTTCACATGCTTATCCAGCTCCTCAAGCACATTAGAAAATTATTCCCTTTAGAGAGAAACACTGAGGGTTTGGGACAGGAATAAGCAATCCCATTGCAGAACACACTCAATGTGCTGGGGCTCAAGACTTTTCTCTGAGGAAAGCTTTGTGGTGTTATGTTGTTGTCTTCTCTACTCTGCATCTCCCTCATTTTATTTCAAGATTTATTTGAAGAGGATGTTTTAGTCCCAAATAGAATTTTTTTTTTTTTGGTAGTGTGGGCATGCATCTGTTTCAGCTCCAGCTGGAAGACAGAAAATGCCATTTTGTTTTACACAGAGACATTCAGACATGATGAACACCCTAAGCTGGTGTTTGGCCAGAGAGTATATCTGCAGCAGCAGCCGTGCAGCACAGCAAGAGTGAACTGCAAAGCAAATCAGTTCTGGCACAGAGGGCCCAGTGTTTGTGATATGCAAGTTTTTGGAGGTTTTACTTCAGACTAGCTGTAGTAGTACCATCCCTTTTGTGGATGGAGCAGTGCTCCTGATCTGCAGTGTCTGGTTTAGGTTAATCCCAGAAGAGCCTAGCTTGTGTTTTCCAACAGTGCTTCACAAAGCATGCTGAACTGCGACATGCAGTTGAAAAGAACGCTCCTGGTCCAAACAGAAACACTAGTGAAGATGCATCCTGAGCTGCCCTGGGTTATACCTAAACGCAGAACTACTGGGACCATGAAATGACACCAGAGGAGTTTGGTGGCTAGGATAGATAATTTTATTCTTTTGAGTGATCCTGGAAAAAAGCACTCTCTCTTCCAAATTAAGCCATGCCTCTCCTCTAGAGTTCATTAATACACATCCTGGATGTATAGCTCTGTTAGTGGCTACTTTCTTATGTAAGGAAAGATCCTCAGCAGTGGCTTGTCTCCATCTCCAATCTCGAGGGATCATGGGAAGCTGATATGAGGTAGGCGCCCAAGTACCTTTGTAGACCTCAGACACGCACCCTTTGGCTGGTGTTAGTTGGTGGTTAGAGAACTAGAGATGTAGCCACCCTAAAATTGGGCTTTTCTGACCCTTGAAAAGTAAACTCCATATCCCCCACCTTCATGGTGGCAACTCTCAGTCAAGGAGCAGCAGCTTTTTATCCTTTGTGGCCATTTGACTGTGGCTGTATTTCATGGAGTCTTCCACAACAGGAAACAAAGGTATCAGCTAGTGAAAACTCTCAGCTGAGACCGAGGGGTGACTGCTATACCAGTGAATTAAATACAAATGCAATAAAACTAATTTTACTCCACATGGGAAAGTCCACACAGGATGAACTAGAATTCATCTACTTTTCTCAGTTTACAGGTCTGGTGAGTTTGGATTGATGTAAACCCAACATCTCTATGAATGCATGCACATCTCCCATCCTCTTCAGTGAGAGTGTTTCATGATAATTTCCTCTGCTTTCTCCGGCAGTGGGGAAATACAGCCATTCTGCCACAAATTAAATGAATCCTTCACAGATAAGATAGTCATTGTAGCTTCCTGCATAGAGCCCAAAATTTTCATCCTGTTTAATAATCAGACACTGTAAAATGGCATTTTAAATGTATGCACAGCTTTCAAACATCTGGTGCATACTGCTGGTGTGCAGCAGACGACTAACTTGTATTTATTTTGGAGCATAATGCCATGGACTATTTAAGAGAGAATATATGAGAAAGAACACTCCTCCAAAGAAAGGCTTATTGGTGTACTTACCTGCCACTGCCCTTTATTCATTTTTGGAACAGTATCTGTGTATTTGCATAACTTGGGCTGCTCAGCAGCAATCAAAGCCATCACTATCCTGCTATCATTAGGTTTTGCGTCATTTATGCAAATATCCACTTGCATGGGTGAGCAATACGGGTCTTACCTTTTCCTGTGTTTCAAAATTTTTAGCAGAGGAGAGAACATTTCATCAGAAGTGTTTAGTCTTTTTGGAACACTTTCTATAGGTTTTGGCTAAGCAATCTGAATATTTTTTTAGATTTTACAGCCTCAATCTAAACATAAAATTTTTGGTGATGTAGAGTTTCTGCAAAAGTAGTAGAACCATGTAATCTCCCTTTAATAACTTGTGTCTAGCAATGGTCAGTCTCATTACAAAAATATATTTTAGTTTGACAAGGTTTGTTTTCCATAAACCAATTTTGATTTGAAACAGCTTTCTTTCTATCCTTAAAATCAAGTCCTAAACTCACAATTCAACATTTTGTTTTGCTTCCAAATAGTTCTGATACGTTTGTAATATCCAACTTCCTGCTACAGGTTTTTAAAATACTGACATGCCATTGACTTTCTTCCAGTCTTCTGGACACTGCTGGAAGTTTTCCACTATGCTGAAAATGACCATTTTTGCACCTTGGTTAGCTGTCTTAAAAATCACAGGTGCAGGTTATCCAGACCTGCTGATTTTAAATGTTTAATTTTTGTAGCTGCTGTTTAACATCATCTAGATCCATGCTCGGAATGACAGTCTACACAGCGAGCTGGGATATAATCAAGTTTAAAGCAGCACAAATTTGCACACACACACTGGCCCAAAAGGCTTTACCAGAGGCAGCCTAGTTTCAAGATAAAAGGTTCAGTGGTATTTCTGAGAGCTTAGATTGGGCTGGTACACTGACCTACAGAAAAAATATATATACATCTCAAAATGTAGCTGGTCTTTCATTTTTACAAATAAGTAAGGCTTTTGCTGTAAGAGCTGAAAAAAAAAAATCCTGTGAACACAAAATGGTTGTGTGCTTGAAGCTAAAGGAAGCCTTGGACAACTACTTGGAGAAGCTAGAGGTATTTTTTGGTCATAAAATGTGAAGTATGATGGTGAGGGACACTAATCCTTATCTCAGCATGTATAATGAACTTGCTCTGGAAGAGGAAAGCCTACTTGACTTCTGTTAGAGCATTATTAAGAACTTTCTTGGAAGTGCTTTCCATGAAGATAAGCCATGTAAGAGTTATGCCCCAAATATACCTGACACCTGACCCTGTCTCCCTGGGCATGTTCTCTAACTGCCTACCAGCAAAGCAGCGACTTTGAGCAGAACAATTTCAAATGTCTTGATCCGGAGAGGGTACCTCACTATCATAAACTATTTTTGATGGTGGTGTGTTTTCACTTTCTCTTCCTGCTTGCCTCAGTAGGTTGTCCTAGTTCTGGCCAGGACAGGGCTAATTTTTGCAGTAGGCAGGAGGGGGCATAGGTAGATCTGGAGGTTATTCTACATCACCTCACTCATGTTCTGGGGACAGGGGATGGGGTAGCCTGGTGGAAGGAGCAGTCAGTTATTGCCAGAGGTGAGAACTCATGCGCAAACTGTTCATTTCTTGTACACGTTTTTATTAGTATTGTTGCTGTAACTCTTTATTTTCTTATCTCATTGCTGTTTTCAGTAAATTTTTCTTATCTCAACCCAAGATCTTTACCTTTGTGCCTCCAAATCCCCTTTTCATCCCACCACAGGAGGTGGGGAGAAGGGAGCAACTGAGCAGTGTATGCTTTGGATTGTGTTGGTGGGAACACTAAACTGGGGAGTGCCATTCCTACATCAGGATGCAGGTGTATTTTCCTACAAGAGAATGCAGAAAATTGCACATGGCTTTGTCTCTCCAGGGGCCAGACCTCTACCTCCCACATAACACTGGAGTTGGCACATGTCCAGAACAAGACCTGCCCAGGTTTCTAGACTGAGATAAACACACTAACAATCCAGCATGTCAACAGCTAACACCCCACCTCCACCACACACACACAGTTTTATATGCAAGCAAATACAGGGAGTTCAATAAGTATATGGGTTTAAACAGTATTCTACTCTAGACAGTCAACACTTTGATGACACCACAGTTTATGACAGGAAAAAAAAGATGGCTCTGGGTCACAGTTCAGGCAGTGCTAAATCTTACATACTGTTGATGCCTCTCTAGTTTAATGTGGTTTACCTCAAATACTTCATGTTGGGCATTATGAGCTGTGTACAACCTCCCCCCGCCCCCTGCTTGAATGACTCCTTTTAACATTTGAGACAAGACATCTGACTTGGAAATTTCCCAGCATGCAGGTCTTTGGCACAGTGTTTGCCTTTGAAGTGAAAGAAAACTGCAGCTGACAGGGAATGCTTTGATGAAAGTTTCTCATGAGAAAATGTGGATTCATAAACATGGAAAATTTTCATGGAAACACATGAAGCAAGAACATATCTTAGAGTGAGGATACTTTCTGGGGTACAGGGAGACTCCCACAATGGCTGAAGTGTTGGCTGGGATGGGAGGGATGAGTGTCTTTCAGGTAGTATTCTCAAGTGTATTTTAGGCAGTTAATATGCTCAGGCAGAGTCAGTGCATTTGAGCGCTCATTCAGTGCTTAGAAATGGCAGCTAAAGTATCAGATGGAAAGTTTTTCAGCACAGAACTGGCTTTAGGTGTTGCTGATCAGCAATGGGTAAATTTGTGGGTCTCACAGCTGAAGTCTAGTGAGGGTGTTATTGAGCCTCTCCCATGGATAAGTTGTTGTCCCCATTCTGTCTAGAGAAATTTGCCATGTCAAAGAATGTTTGTCACCTGCAGCAAAGCAGCAGTGCATTCCTTGTCCATGTCTGCAAGTCTTTCAAGCACACATCATACCAAAAAGGCTGCATATTATGGAGCTGAAGACCATCAACCAGAATCAGTGGAGGATGATTAAAGTGTTCATAGAAAGACCTACAAATTAACAGCACCACAGACTTTGTGGAAAGCAAGGTGGTAAGAAGTGTCTTTGGATTTTGTCTTGCTCATTGAAACAAGCGTCTCCTCCATCCAGGCTGCTGTCATACATGCTGGTTCAGCCCATGAGCTGCTTACTTGTAGCCAGAGAGGTGGCTGAGCCCCAGAAGAACACCCAGGACTGCACCAGAGCAAATGAAACTATTTGAAAGTCTAGCAAAGACTGAATGACCTCTGTAGCTGAGTTTGGTTCTGTCCTGCCAGCCCTGGGTGCAGACACAGCTAGTGTGTGACTGCCCTCAGCAAGCTGGCAAGCCCACGGGCATCTGTGTAATGAGATCCTTCTGATAAATGCTAGAGCCATGGAAAAGTCTATCTGCAAAGCTCTCCTCCAAGCCTTGTACCAATGATAATCAAAATAGGAAGCACCCGAGGCTGCAGATTTGTGGAATCTCGATTAGAACAAGCCTTAGACTTCATAAAACAGGCATAAAGCATATTGGTAACTTTTCTCATGGCTGGCTTTTATTCACATGAGACCTCACTGCTGAACAAACTTCAAACAGGGGTACTAATAAACGCCTGTCCACATTTGAAAATCCATTGGTCACGGCAAACTCTCATTTTCTGAGACACATCTATTCCCTGAAATGCTCCTGAGCAACATCCCTAATCTAAGCAGCCTGAGTTGGCTCTCAGTGAGGTTTCCAGGTGGACAGACGGGGTGAATGCAGCTTCATGTCCAGCCCCACAAAACTTGTCCTATATCTTAATGGTGGGCTCTCAGACAAGCTTAAAAAACTGAGCAGCTTCTGGAGGTCAAAAAGTCAGTCCCCAGACTCAGGAAGAGCTGACCTTTTAGGTCTCTGGGCCTTACAATACAAGGGCAAAGGTATTGTCCTCCTGACAGCTTCCTTTCCTCTTTTTTTTTTTCCCTAAGAAAGCTTGTTTAAGAACACAGTTTGTTTTCTCACCTCCCAAGACAAGGCAATTATCCTTCTCAAGGTAAAGCCTCTTTAATTGGAAGCAGTTAATTAATCATTGTATCGCTGTTAGAAGCCACCTGGCCTTTACCTGGCATTGGGAATGTTTGTCCTATTACAGCCTGTACCAGATTGGAGTGCTCACAACCCATATAACCTCGTCCCTTACTTATTTACATTACAGAATGGACTGAATAATTCTGAAAACAGTTCAAAGATGAGGAATATCCCTTTTATTTGCTGAAGTTGTGACTACTGTGCTGCAATGTATCGCTGTCCAAAACTGACACCTGAAAATACATATCTAATTTGATATATGTTCATAATAAAGTGTATTTAACTACAAAGATGTATGTGTCTAAAGGTATATTTGCTACTGGAAGAACATCTGAGCGTTGTTGCCACAGTCACTAGAAATGCAGAAAATGCTCAACAGTTCTGTGACATAATATTGATTAATAATACCTGCATTTCTAAAGTACCTTTAACATACTTCAAATGGGGTTTCTGCAAAGGCTCTTCCTTTGGAAATTAGGGTTCCTCTTCCACCATGCACACTGGAAAAGAGGGGAGTGTGTCTAGACACTTGGTACCCTATGCATAAAACATATTTATTTATACAAATCATAAATGGTACCAAAAATAATTCTACGCAATTAGAGCAGGATTAAGCAAAGGAATCCGATGTAGTGGATTTTGAAGCAGCAAGGAAAATTAATGAAAAAAAAGCTGTTTGTCTGTAAGAGAGCTCAATACACTCCAAATAACAGAATCCTGGCAAGCCCAGAACTCCCAAGGGGTCAGGTAATATTGATCTGGCCGAATTTCATCATATAGGAAACCTTACTGTGCTGTATGTCTTGAACAGTTACAGAGCCTGTAACTGTTTTACTGTGCTTTGGAAAGTTTTTTTCCCATGGAGGACAAAAGGCTTTTTGGTTGTGAAAACTTTATAGATGTCTGATTTGGTTATGCTTAAGGCTCACATTTTTCAAATTGCATAGCAATTTTTTATGGCCAAGCTATTATAAATTAATTTTAAGAGCAAGACTTTTCAAGGCACTGTATCAAATGTTGTTGCTGTTTTTAATTTAAATTACCCCTACCATGTTTATTTCAGTTGTTAATTTATCAAAAGAATTAAGAGCCAACAAAGAAAAGCTATCAGGTTTCTCAAGCAAGATTTGATCTTTATGAGAAAATGCATGCGTAAGTTTCATTCTTATTAAACACTTGTGAGCATCCAAAGATAATGAAAATTAGGCTATGTCTTCCTGATTTCAAATGTGTAACTCAGAGGCAAAAGGGGCTTTGAGGATGTATCACAGAGAGGCTAGATCTGTGAGCTTGACATTAATCGTATTTTTCATGTCATGCTTCACGCCTGCTCTATTGCTGCATTATTTGCATTACGCAGGAAGCCTCAGTCATAAACAAATATATCTGAAAATCTGTATTGTGAAAGTTCAAGAACTGCTTGAAGACATAGTTCATACTGCAACACTTAGGTACATTGAAAACTGCTGGTAATTGCAGAAACATTATGAACTTTTTGGTGATTTCACTTCCCCCCCACACATCTTTTCCTTGGTGATCCCTTCTCTTTGTCTGAAACAATATTTTAGAGATGCCTGCAAAAAGCATTCTGAAAAACCAAATTATAAAGTTTTCCTACCAAACTAGGTTTGTTGGAGACATACAACATAGGCAGAGGGAAAGTTAAATTACAGTCTGAATCCAGATACAACAGATAGTGCCTGGAGAAGCTGCAAATGCCAGCAGCATCTCCCACAGCACGTCATTATGCTGGACATGTTTGAATCAGAAGCTCAGTGCCTTTTCCAGACAAGTGGAGGAGAAAGGTAACTTAAAGTTTGTTTAGGAATATTTCTGGAGGAATTAGATGCTGCAGAACCAAGCTGCCCCAGATGTATGACCTCTTAATTGTCAGGAAAATAAAGGAATTCAGAAGCTAACCAAGCTTTTCCCAGGTCCTGTGTTACGCTGGACTTGGGGCTTGCTACCATGCTGACAAGACCCAGAGGGCCAGAGGTCAGCCTTGCATAGCATCACATGCATCTACCAGAGCTGAAGCTCCAAGAAGGGCATTTGGAAATAGTCCCTTTTTTTCTCACTCACTTTTTTTCTATCTAAGAATTACGAAAAGGCCAACAAAACATGGCCTTCTTTGGTGCAGGAGTTATTAGAAAAATGAGGGAAGACCCTACCTGTACAAAGTATTGCCACCTTCCCTTGTATGCATCTCCACCACTGGCAGCAGCCACTGGCCCGTCTCAGTAAAGAGACACTGTAAAATTAAAATTAATTAGAGCAACTGAGATACAAGTAATGTGCCTGCCCACAGGCTCCACTATCACATCTGGAGAAAAGGATGCAGTTATTAGCTTCCCTTATGCCAACCTTTCACCAGGGGTATCAAAGGCCAGAACAAATGATCAGCAAGTCACCTACAGGACAGGGCTGCTTTCCAAGCTTGAGTGAGCTTGCAGCAGCTCTTTGCAGGGTCACCAAACCTGGCAGAAACTCAGCTGTTTATGCTAATATTTGGGGTTGCAGCAGGATTCCCACGGGGAAGCTCCCTCAGCTCTGTCATATGATAGTAACAATGAAACAAAAGCTGCTGTAGTGCATCAGCAAGAATAGCAGCTGCTAGAATAGTGATTTCTATAATCTGACATCAGTTTCAGTAAACTTTGTCTAATGTGCCCAGTGGGATTTTACAGGGGTTAAACCCTTCTCACACAAAACTGCAGCCTTGGGTTTTGCTTGCAATTAAAAAAAGTCTGACTAAGGTAATATTTTTCTAATTAACAGCCTCCTAAATACGTGAGCAGAAATTGCACCAGATACAGGTCTGTGTTAGTATGATTGTAATTTATATTACGTTACTAAATTGTTTTTGGTTCTTTTCATCCAATTTGTGTGTTACCACTTTAAAATGTGTGTTATTAGTATGCAACTTAATCTTTAGCACATTATGCGTAAGATTTAAACACAATGAATGCTTAAGATTTAAACACAATGAATGCTCTCTTAAGTTTGGTTATATCTTCTGTGACATTCCCTTTTTCCTATGCTGATAAGTTAAAGATGCCCTTAAGCATTTTTAGTTTATATCTATGTATTTGTTTCCATGGAATTACACATTTCAAGTTGCACAAAAATATACTTAGTTGGAGACTGGGTTTTTGTTTCTTTTTATCTTGCAGATATCAATAAAACCAAATCTCTCTGTTTCTCTTCTAGGTCAATTTAAAAAAAAAAGTAATTCTCTTCCTGTTAATGAACATTATTAGTAATGTTTTCAGTTTCCCCATTTAATAGTCACCTCCTGTGTTGACAACTCTTTCTTTCTTCACAGAACAAGGGCACAAAGCATCTCATATAGGGAGAGCCTATGACAGATTGCCCCTTCACTAATGGGGGCTCAAGATATATGACTGAAACATTTACATCAGAAGTGGATTGCCTAGACCTAAATTTTTCCCACTTCAAAGCCTGAGGGTGACCAGATCAATTCACAAATACATCTTTCTTCTTTCATTTCCTTACTGTGTCATCATCATGTGAAAGTCTTAAAGGGTTAGATCAGAAATAATTAGGAAATTTTTATTTATAATGGAGTATAGAAGCCAAAGGAAAAAAAAAAAGAAAAGAAAAGAAAAGATGAAAGAGACGAAAAGGAAACTGGGGGAAGTCCCAGTAAGTCTGCTTAATAGATAGGAAACAGGTCAAACAAAGAAGGCAATTTGTGTGTGTCTGGGAGAGATTTCCTAGGGTTAGCAGAGATGCAGATTTCCTTGGTATTTTAGAAAAAGTAGGATTTACTTTCTCCTACTTGGATGTTCACAGTGGGGATGGGGAGCAGTATCTCACATCCAGCTCAGTCTAGCATCCCATCCTGAACACCTGCAGAGATGTTCCTAATTATCAAAAGTTGAAATAATTACTCTGCACTTTCAGCTTTCAGAAGTCCTCATTGTCAGTGAAGCAGTGTGACAGGAGAAGGGGCTGGAGAGGTGGACGGGAGGGTAGGAATGAGAAAGGATAGGCCAGAAACAACAACAAAAAAATCACAGTAACATGAGGCAGTGGGTGGAGGAGAGGAATTCATAGCTCCTAATCATCAGCGGCATGAAAGTCTGAGCTCAGGTCATGCCCCACCATGAAGCATGGCTCTCCATGAGAGATGTGGGAAAGGACATCTTCCTGCAGCAGGAGCTGTGGAGACCCAGTGCAATGCAAGAGAGAGCTGAATGACCTTGTGAGTCTCCCCGTGAGTCACAGAGAGTATTAAAGGTAGAGATCTAAGACCGTAGTTTTAGGCTTTGAATATTTGACGCTTTCTACAGCTAACCAAGCACACTCACATGCCTCTCATTTAGCTCAAAGCCAGATTTTAATCAACACTGACATCAAAGTTCCAGATACTACAGTCTTCCCCTGGGTCACAGGTAATGCTCCAGTTCTCTATTACCATCTGGGAGAGGAATTTCACACTTAGTCTTCTTGAATGCTAAGGACTAAGCATCATTCTGAAGACGATACATCTCCAGGGGCTGCAATTCTGTCCCGAGCCATCAGTGGCTAAGAAATCTGCACCATTTCTTGAGGACTTTAGTTAATGCAGTTTAACCTTTCTGCACCAGCTGGGTGTAAAAACTGCAGTGCTGGTTGCAGCAAGAGCCACTGGTCATAAACTATTTCTATGGCTAGAAAATTTTTTTAAAAAATTGCTTTTAAAGACTTCATATTTTGCCATGGGCTTTATTCTCAGAGAACAAAGGTGTTTAAAGAAATGGTAAAGGTATATATAGCATATATATATATATGCAGCGTGTGTCTCTTTAAAGGTATACTGCAACGGAATTCAGGCCCATCATGTAGGTGGAGCATTGGTCTATTTACAAACTTAATGTTCTATAAGGAAAAAATACTTTTTGCATATTTTCTACATACTGTTTCCATGTATAAAACTGAATGTCACTTCTGTGCTAGTTCTCTTGGTTTATGCTCCTAATCACAGCATTAGCTGGTCCAAAATTTTTGCTGAAATAATGATGTCAAGGAGGAGTCGATAATACACAGCTCTCAGAAACACAGTTGTGCTTGCAAATGCTGCTGGGAAAGCAAAATTGGTTTTGGTATTGCTGCTTCTGTTCAGAAAACTGGAACAAGCTCTAGTGGGAAATCACTTTATTTTGGTGCAAGCAGTGATTCTTCATGAGGGTTTGCCAGGATTTCTTTAGAAATAAAAGCCCTCTTCTAGCGTAGAAAAAGAGTTTGCAGTTGATTTCTTTTCTTTTTTTGGCAGAGATTTCTTACAATTCCACGTTCTATTTGCATGTTTTGACTCTAATGACATTCTAGTTAAAAGTAAAAACATTTCTTGTTGCCTGGTTTGATTTAGCACAGAAATTAGATACAGTTTGTTTAAAAAAGAACTTTTAATTGTAGCTCAAAATAGAGTGAAATGGCATAAAAACTGATGTCACGGTCCAAAAATACTATTCTATTTTGAACATCTAAACGATGTCTGGTCTTATAAATGTTTAGATTATCATAAAAGTAAAAGAATCAGAAGAAAACTGAAAGTGTTCTTTTATAGATTGGGCAAAATCTATAATTTGCGTAACAAAAAGATGCCCTCTAAAGATATGCTTGCTGTTAAAACTGAGATACTTGTCTAAAAACGAGTTAGCAAACATTTGCCTTTTTATCCAGCTGCAGTCAATCAAATAGTGCAAGCAGGCTATGAAGGAATATGAATTAAAGCTGTTTGTGGGAAACGTAACATGTAAGTTGAGCATTTTCAGAAATACTATACCTGAGAATGTACCCAGGTCTACCAGCAACTTGTGCACAAATAGTTTGTTTCCATGGTCCTTTCAACACAAGTATACTTCTGCCAGTGCTGTTCAATGTAGTGACATCAGTGATGTAACACTGATGTCACAAACTGGGGGTACCAACTTTCTGGTAGTGCCCCTTCCAAAGGGGATCACGCGGACAAGGCACAAGTAGCTCTACTCCTCTGCTCCCAGCCTGCCAGTGAGAGAGCTTTGGGTGTAAGCTGGAGTGCACTCAAGAGCTAGTGCCAGGAGGAAATCCCTTTTTGAAGTGTAATAGTGCAGAGCTTCCTGAGTTCAGACCCTTGCTGCCACTGCAGGAAAGGTAATCCCACATTATCTCTGATGGCCTGGGGAGCCATCTCCACCCCCTCACCTTCTCTTGCCCCAGAGTTCATACTGCTTGATGATGCTCCACAACTGTACAGTAGATTCAGTGCAGAACTCAGAGGAGTATTCCCTGCCTGTCCGTTAGTTTGTCTGTGAAAAAGAAGATGCAATTTATCTCAAACATCTTAGGTAGAAGGAAATTACATCTATATGAAACCACAGCCTAGCTAAAGGAACTGAAAACAGAGGCAGTGGCCAGAATTTGCAAGCACTAGGAAACAAGACCTAGAATACAACTGCTGGGGCTACAGTCCACAATGCTCCTCACTGGCAGTGATGTAAATTTAATCAACCTGGTTCTCTACCTCCCTTTCTGTATTACTGTAATACTTCAGCTCAGCTAGTTCCCTGCCTAAATCCACAGTGTGGCCCCACAGAGCTCTGCCTAGCACAGTGGAGGAGAGAGAGCCAAGTCAGCCACAGCAGCTTACTGACACCCAGCTACTCACTGTCTCACTGGGTTATCAGCACTCCTAGAGAATTGTGACAGTGTGCACCAGTGGAGGAACTTACCTACCAATAGAGTTGCTAGGCTGGGTGCCTCCATCAGGACATTCTATTCAATCCACATCACTGTTAATGGAAGGATGACTGTTCAGTCAAGGTACTCTGGGAAGTACAGTGGGAAGTTTCAGTGGGAGAGGGCATCTGCAACCCACAGTCTTTGTGCTGTGTTGGTTTTGATGCATAGAAGCAGAGCCATTTCAGAGAGGATTATGTATCACCCAGCTGAGGAGGCCCTCTGGAAATGCCATGAGGCATACTGGAAATTAATGTAGCACACTGGAGATGCTCAAAAAACTGTGCTGGGAGGCTAATACCTAGCTCTACATTGCCCTCACTAGCCAGACAACACAAAGGTCAGTACACTTTATAACTGGAACCAGTGTGGCACACAGAAGCTTCACCAAATTTCTCCAGTGAGGCAGGGCAAGTGGGGTCCAAAATCCCACTACCACATGGCAGTTGTAGGTTCCTCTTTTTCCCACTGAGCAAGGAGACTTGCAGACATGTTTAAGGCTGTGCTGGTCACAGCTGAAAACAGCAAAGAGATATGAAAAATAGCTTGTAGTGGTAAAGATCTGGACAGATCTGTGCTTGTAACTGAGTGTCCATGTTCAAATATTTGATTAGTTCTGCTTTGGATTTATTTACAGGGAATATCGATTGATTGTATTTGTCCACCTTATTGGTTTTTAGACATTTAAAGGAAATGCCTGTTAACCTTTGAGACTAAACTGCATATGCAACCTTCACATAATTTCAGCCACCACATAAAAGTGAGATACCTGTCTAAACCAGTTTTCTACATTCCCTTTGAGGAGGAGAAAGACATCTCCAGAGGACAGTTCAACCCACCTGCAACAGGTTGGGAGACTGTCACTCCAGAGGCACCTGCATTTCTACACTAGATATAGACAGCAAGTAGTTGTCTAGCATAGACACAGGTAAATCTTAGCCTCAGCTGGCTCATTTCAATAGAGATCCTGTCTTCATTAAGTAACTAAAAGAAGCAAAACTCAATGAGCTTTCAATCAATGATATTTTATCCACTGTAGCTGACCACAGAGCCATATGACATGAATACAAAATGAATGTGATGCCGAATTGATTTTTTGTCTTTTCTCTTTTATACATTTTCTATATTCTTTACACATATATTTGTAGCTCTGTAGCCTATCATAGTATTTGTAGCTAGCATTTTACCTACTTGTCAGAATGACAAGATAAATTCCCCAGTGGAATTTAAAATTCTCCAAGCTGGGGGTCCAAGGTTAGATTCTCAGGGAGGCCAAGGTTGAAACTAGCTCTCCAAGACACATTTTCAGTAACAAAAATTAGTTCCTATTTAAAAGAGGGGGAATTCAAAGAGGGATGAATGGGGGGAATTACTTATGTCTTATGTCTTATGTCTTATGTCTTATGTCTTATGTCTTATGTCTTATGTCTTATGCATCACTTATGTCTTTAATTGGGGATTTTTGTCAGATATGCTAATGTGCTAAACATAAAATTGTATACACGTTATGCTACAGGTGCACCTTTGGCATTTTCCACCTGGTGAACTGTGCACCCAAGGATCCTTATAAAGATAACCCCTTTTCATCACCTAACTGTGTCTGGTTCATGATTTTAGGACCAGCAAAAAGATATCAAATGGACAGTTATTTGCTGATCCAGGACCACGTTGTTGCTTCGAACATAGGTTGCAGTTTTCTCTTGTATCAGCAACTGATAGGGTAACTTTGGTTAGTTAGCGAAACTAACCAAGGACTGTGATGTGTTGCTAGTTCTGGATACACCCAGCGGGTTTTTTGGCAGGATTTCTGGAGTGATTGGAAAGTAACTTGACAAGTTCATGTTCTTCCAGGCTTTTAAGGGTCAAAATGACACATCCTTGATCATACGATTATTTTAGAGAAACTGAGAAATCATCTGTTAAAGAAGATGAAAGAAAAACTTCTAAATATTGTTTACATTTTGTGCATGTTTCTGGTTATCAGCTGTGGAGTGAGGATTATTAACATGGCATCAAAGTTCTACAGATAAAAATGCCTAAAGACTTAACTGCAGGTTGAGACTCTGACTCAGATTCAGCTAATAGCACCTCTTAAATTTGCCTTTGAAAGGAGTTACCCTACCATGTTATTTTGATTTCTTGTCACTGTCATAAATCCAGTGCATGTTGTCATAGACTATTGAGTGGGCACTTGCCATAGCCACACCCTAATTGCTCTACTAATTTCATCTCCAAAGCCCCAAACCAAATGATCCACTTCTGACACAGGAAACTGAGCAAAATCGGGGAGGGAATTGCTGCCTGCTCTCTGAGGTGTAGCAAGAAAAGCAAGCTGTTCCTGGGCTGACATCTGTGTTAACAATGGGCCATATGCAGGCTGTACAGAGAGAGCTGGTAACACACCCGAGATCTTGCATTTCACAGACTGTACCTATTACTGACATCTTGTATAACTTTTAATACAAGGATAAATAGAGGCAGTAGCTACTTGGACTGGGCACAAAACAATCAGCCAGCCAACCTGAGGCAAGGGAAACAGCTCCAAGATAACCAAAATAACCATTCCTAGGAGGAGCTGACTGCTGCCTTCCATTGTATCAACCATCCTGGCTATTTATGTGTGCACCTACACACCTTACAATGGGATAAGTATCTTCACACCTGGCTTCAGGTAGAGGCATTATGGCATTTATTTTGGTATTTTGGCTCCTGTAGAAAAAAAGTGTTTGCTTGTATGAGATGCCACCTTTAGCAGCAAGCCAGTGTAATTTCCTTCTCACTGCTTGTTCTCATTGCTTTTCCTCCCTCAGTTTGGCAGTAGACCTGTTCACAAAGCCACGAAGTAAACCAGATCACAAACTAGATTAGGGTGAAAAGTAGCCCTTTCTGTGGTTCCTCAAAATATCTCTGACAGCAAAACAAAGAGCTAGCAAATTAAAGCGCCTCAAAAGGGGACAGAAATAGGGCAAGAAGGGTCAGGAACTTCCTAAGCCCATTTCACAGCCTGTGTCTCACAAACCAATGCAACAAACAGGCCTGAATGACACAGGAGCAGTTTGGGATGGACACAGAAACCATGCTATCAGCTGTGAAAACCCAGTCCCAGAAGAGGCACCTCCCCTCAGCAAAAAAGGCCTAGAGGGGTAATGGGCTCACAGGATGCAAAGCTGACATTTACATCTGCATTATTTCCAACAGGGAGCAGATGGCAAAGGGATCCTCTGTAATTTCTATCTGAACCCTAAAGAATCCATAATCTCCATTTTAGTTGGGCACTTTTGGGTCCTAAATCAGTGCTGTCTGCTGCCAGGTGACAAGAGCTCCCTCCTCAAAGGCAGCTGCCTTTCAGCAGGGGATGGCTGTACAGGCAGTTAATTAGGGACCCTGACTTTCAGATATAAATGTCTGTAAGATTTATAACAGGCAAAAGCGAAATCATGGCTTTTCCACTGCAGGTACAAAAAGCTGGTGAATTTGAGCATACTGAATTAATATGACCCTAGTAAATATCCTTAAACTCAGAAGAGGAGGAGAAAAAATGATGAGTAGCCATCCTACTTAATAGAATATCCAAATTCACAAGTCTTCTAAATCTAGATGATTTCATTAGTATCAGCAGGCTTTACAAAGCCTGTCTCACAGGGACAAATACCATTTTTAATGTTGAGCCTCTCCACTAACTGTTTTTTTCCTTCTGGTTATCCAGACAAACCAAGCTATCAAAATGAAAATTTATCAAGGTGCAGTCTCTTGGTGCAAGCCTTTTCAGGTGCTGGGCAGCAAGCATTCATTGTGGAGGAAAGTGTCTGCAAAAGCTCACTTATGCTACATAACAAGATGCTGACTGAAATTTTCATTTCATTGCACCATCCCATTTTGAAATCTCTTATCAAAAGGACTGAAAAACCTTCTACAGGTGAAAAAGGAGAGGACTGGATGATAAATGTGATGGGCATGATCTTCTTAATGAGGAGGCAATTTTGACAACCCTTAACGCTTCCAGTGTTGTGTACGTCTACCAACACTGTGGGCATGGAGTTTATAATATATACTGCATTCACAAATACATGGAGCTGAAAAAAATTAAAGACCTCAAAGCCTCTGGCAGTAGAAGATAGCTGTAGGAAAATGGAATAAGACTGATAGGAAAATAATCTCTTAGAGACTTTTGGTTACCAAGAACTGTGAAGCCAGATAGTAATAAAAGCCTAAACACAAACATACGTGCTGTGTGTCTGTATGACCCACACCCCTTGGTAAGAGTCACCTACTCTGGGAGAGAGGGGCAACAGCATTCACAGCATTTTAATTTAATAGGGATTACTCAAAAAGGTTGCAGGGGCAGAAGTGAGCAGCAAAGTTAGCTCTGTGGATATTTCATCCATCTGCAGCAAGCGGCAAGGCTAGTTTTCCCAAGGATGGGAGTTACCTTCTCAAAGATGGAGATGCTAATTAATAAGTGTCTTGCTCTCTAATTAGTTCAGCTGCCCATGGTCATCGTGGGAATTGAACAAAACTGAGCAGAAACTGAGACAAGCTTTGTGGAGAGGCAGCCAAGAAGACCAGACTTCTGGGTCTTCCTATGAGAAATAATAAATGGGTCAAATATGCAGTCTGTTTACTATCCTAAGAACTGTCTTCTCTCAAATAAATACCAGCTTCTTTTAAGGCTAAACACTGATTTCCTTGTCCCAGATAAGGTGGTGGCATTGTGACAAATCTACCTTGCTTTGTACAAGGAGACAGGCAGAACGGGCACTGCAGATGGGACGAGGATAGAGCAGGAGTCTCATATGATGTTCTTCTCACAAAGGCTGAAGGCTCCACAACAGACATGTGAGAGCAGCACTAACAGGGGGAGTCAAAACAGGCAGCTTGCCCATGAAGTACAACCCAAGTTAGTAACAAATTTTATGGCTGAATATGGGGGAAATGACACATTTCTTCAAACTATACAAAGCTATAAACCAAATGGTACCGAAAGAGCTCTGAAGATACCTTACAAAGCTAAAAAGGAGCCAAGCAATTTATGATACACCTAAAGAATGCTAAATTAAAATTGGTTAAAGGAAGATACTTTGAGAGGCAAGGTGACAAACAAGACATGATAAAAAATCCAAGCTTTTTAGTTTATCTACTCAGCGAACACAAGCAAGAGAAACATCCTCTTCTCCACATCATGCTTTTGACATATATTATCTTAATCAAGGCAGTTCCTTTGCTTTTGTTTTAGTTTTCTTCTTATTTGATCCCTAGATTTATAAGCAAAATAGGGCAATTTAGCAAATATGTCAAAGGAGTCAACTGGATTTCACGTGGCTTTAATCACCTCAGAGAAAAATGCCTGACAAGCCCCTCTCTAGCCATTAATTTAGATTGCAGACATGGCAAAGCACTGTAAGAAAACAAAGAAGGACTCTTTACAAACTGCAAAGCAAAGTTTGTTCTTGTCACGAGATTCAGAGCCTGGATATGGTTTCAGCAACCAAGGCATTAATATCCTGTGGGGAGCAGGCAGAGAGGGTAAGGACAAGGCTCTCTGGGTCTGCAGCGCAAAGCTGCTCTGTATGTGAAGGCCAGGGAAGAATGGGTAGGGCAGCAAGCTGGGAAAGGAGAACACATTTGAGGAAGTCACATCAGCTGTTTCTCCACAATTATTTTGATATGCTCAACTCATGAAAAAAAAGCCAACAACAACCCAGCAACAAAATTAAGTAAGACAAAACAACACTTGAAAAAACCCAGGTTGCTGCACGGAGTCAATTCTCCACAGTGGCCTGTGCAAATAAAGCTGCAAGCGATAAAGGCAAGAACTTCACTTGGCAGTTCATAAAGACAAATCTCTTTTCTTAGTAAGATTGCAGGCTATAAGCTAACAAAAAAAATGCTATCAAGAAGATTAGAGCCTTTATTTTCCACTTCAGCTTAGGCTGATAAAACAGTTTTTACAATTGCGTGCTATGCATGTGATAATACAAGATGTCTTCAAAAACAGCATATATTTCAAGCTTCAATGACAACTATATCTAGGCTCTTGACATTCAATGCTGGAAAAATCTTTAATTAACTAGGATGGCAATGCCGGTTAAAGATCACAGGCACAATGGGATTTAGCGAGTAATCTACACAATTGAATTAAAAGGGAATAAGAAACACCTCTCACTTTAGTAATACTGAATAGATTCAGTTTGAAGATTCATATTCCAGGGGGAATGAGATAAAGGTGTCCACTTTATCTGAATTTATTTTAGTGTTATACCTCTAAAAATAGCGGACGTTTCATCAGTTAAACTGCATGAAGACATTATAATCCTGCCATCTACAGATGAAGTCTTAAGACATATGCCTATCAAATGCTACCAGTTTTCTCCACTTACTCACCCTAACATACCAGCATGAAGAGCAGAAACCTAGAGATTAATATAAAAAAATGCAATGGGATGTCCCAAAATCTCAAGGTTTCTAGAAAACAGGTCCACCTGGCTTATACCTTCCTGTACCAAGAGTTTAGACCAGCAGATTTCACACTCCTTTTTTTTTTTTTTTAATTGATTAATAAAACAAGAGGCTGAGAAAATTCACAGCTACAGTTTTGTTGATTAGGATCAAGGTACAGCAGAGTGCTGAGTATATATTTTTGCACAGTGGTCATATGACATTCCTAACAGCCACTCTTCAGAAGTGCTGTTTTAGATGAATGCACAAGGCAGAAATGTAAACACTTTTTACTTTTAAAAAGCTTAACAAACTTTAATGCCCGTGATCAGATAGCTTTTACAGCAACATTGGTAAATCAATATGTGTTTCAAACTCTCGTAATTTCTCAAAGCCCTCAGGAATCACAGAGGAGTTAATTCTGGAGCTGTCTGGCTTGCTGGGGCTGCAAGTTTATATGAAAGAGCCATGCTCCAGCCTAAAGTCTGTCAATCTGCAATTTAGAAAAAGGAAAGTACAACCTTACAGAAAAAGTTGTTATCGTGGGTTATCAGGAAGGATTCTAGCCAGGATTGATTGGCTGTATCAGAAGAGTATTTTCCTCTCTTCTCAAGAGATACGTTTTGTCATAGATAAAATAGATTCTAAGATTATTTATGCTTTTAAAAAGTTTTTCATAGCTCTGACAAATAAATTGTTTGAAACCATCAAACTCGTTAATTTCCAGATGCATTTCCATTCAGATATAGAAATGACAAGTCCTCCATTAGGGCACCAGTTTTTTTATGGCATTAGCTTAATCTTACCAATATTATTGATCTATTGAATGTTTACTTCAGCAAGCAGTCCCATAGATGTCTAAAAGCAATCTTTTGAATTGACTTTTCAAAGGAGCTCGTCCACAAATTTTAAATCACTTTCAGGCTTTCAAGCTGTAGTGAACTTTTCAAATATAATTTCATGTATTTCTCCAAGCTTATCATTCCTATCTCCAAATCTGTATCGTGTCCAAAGTCTGTCCCAAGATCTCTCTTGTCCCTCTCTTCATTCTGCACTCTCCCAAATGTCAACCTACTGTAAGTTGTCTCCAGCAGACGATGAGGAGAGATGGCATTACCTGTCCTAACATACTGCCACAGTACCACAGTGACAACTGAAGAGAGACAACGCGTAAGGCTGGCTGCAAAGCCAAAGAAGAACCTTTCTGGTTTATGCTCACATATTTTAGGCAAAGGTAGGAAAAAGACCTAAGAGAAGCCTCTCTCTACTGCTTAAGAAACTTTCTTTTGCTTCTATAATGCAAACAAGGATACAGACAAGAGAACTTACAGCATTCAGTGCAATACACTGAAAAGGGCAACTGCATTTATCATTACAAATATTAAAAATAAATGAAGGGGCAAGGTTAAAAGCAATTCACCTTTGTTTCCCACTTACTGTTGCTATTTATAGTCAGTCAAATCACGTGGAGAAGAATACTGTTGCCACTTTGATTTTGAGATCTAACATTGAGCTAATGCTCGTGAAAAATGAGGCATATGATGCAGAGCCACGCGGAGTTTGGCTTCATGTGATCAGGGATGTGCAGGACCTAAAGGCAGGCCACTAACTGAAAGAGCACTAATCAAGGAGAACAGGGAAAAACCTGCCACAATAACAACATCACATGTTCCTTGATAATGCTTTAGCGAGAACCTCTTACAGTACACTCTGCTCTGCCTTTGCCTCTTTAAGAAATTAAACACTCCAAGTGTTTACATTAAAAAAATCCACCTCACTTTTTTTCTCCTACAGAAACAAAATCCAGAGACACCTGGAAAATTGGGGGGACACAAATAAATTGTTTCAGTTATTTTCTCCTCCCTAGGATTAATATGATGAGGCTAGCACCTAGCAAGAAATACGATTTTAAAATTTTATTTGATTTTGAAATTGTTGGTGTGCTAACAAAAAAGTATTCCATTTTGCAGCAGAGGAAGGATTCACCTATCAAAAGAGACTGGCTGCCTGAGATGAAAGAGAGTAAAGAAATGGAGAGAGCCACTTTAAACATATAAGACAAGACTTTCATCTCATGCTGGACCATGTGGGACAGCGCTATTAACCTTGGGAAAAAATCTGACAGGAGTGAAAAAGAAAGGAAGATGAAGGGGAAAAAAAGGAATATTTTACCTTCAACAATTTTTCTGATCTGTACCAACACATTTCAAGAAGTCTACATTTATGCTTTTCCAGGGGTGAAAGTTTTGCCATGTGTCCTCTACATTTTCTGTGCATTCAGAAGTGTTGTTACAGGTTTTCTGACAGTCTGTGTGTCCTTCGCCCACCCGGCCGTTCAGGCGCTGCCAGTGGATACCTTGGGCAGGGCATGGCTGGTGAATGCATGCATGACTCCTTTGCCTGGGTCACCTGCATACCTTTCTTTCACCTCAGCAGTGTGTGACACTGACTGCCAAAGCAGCGTTAAAGCTAGTCATTTGTGTAGTTTGTCTTATTTCTGCCTGCAGAGCAGTTCCACTCCAGTTCTGCAGCTACAGAAGCAAGTGCTCCCAGATCCTCGTCAGTGGTCTCATCAGTACTTAAAAAACTCCCTCTGTGGGATTCCACAACCCCTTTTCGCAATGCGTGTATAGTCTAAATCCTCCTTGCTCTTTGCAATTGCCTTCTTTACATTTAAGCGATTTTTTTTTTTTCCTGAGCACTAAATGGGTAACTTTTAATCTTGCCCTTGAGGGACATGAAAAACAATCGCGCACAATCCTTTTCTTAAGGACTTTTTCAATGTTTAAGCTCCCTGTCAGTTTTCTCTCTTCCATACTAAACCAGCCACTTCTTTCAAGTCTTCGCTTTGTGCCACAGCATACACTTTTAAGTCTCACTTGAGGTGCTCTGGCCCCTAATAGATGGTGGCCCACAGCGGGCTCAGTCGATCTCAGCAGTGCGAGCCAGGGCGGAGGCGATGCCTTTGGTGCCTCCAGAATCTACTGTAACACCTCCAGGAGCGATCAGGGAGGATTTCAAAACTAGGCAAATGGCTTTGTACCTGCCCTTTAAGGATGCTCTCTCCGTTTCCAGCTCCCGTGCTCCCCCCCTCACCTTTCTCCGGTCCGCGTTCCACTTGGGTTTACGCGGCCCCGCGGCCCCGATCCCTCGGGTGCTCGGCGCGGCAGAACGCTGCCCGAGAGGAGGGCGAGCGCGACAGCACTGTGCGCACATTCTGCCCCCCGGGCTCTATCCTTTTTCCTTTAATCATTCTGTTTAGGGACTCTTCGGCGAGCCCTAGGAGGCACCCCGGAGCGCTGCCCTTCGCCGGGCGGGGGGAGCTACTCACCTGCGCCCAT
>VYXD01010926.1:657961-672588 GCA_013397195.1 Hylia prasina
GCTGGGAGAGGGGCCGGCGGGGAACCCCTCCACCCCTCTCCACCCCCCTCCACCTCCCCGGCCGGGCTGTTTTGACAATAAACTATCCGGGGATCGGTACAAAATGTCCCCGCGGTTAAGTGCTCGTTGAACAATGGGCAGGAACGAGCGGCCGGCGTCAGGTGTCCAGCGTTGTGCCGCGGGGTGCAGCCTCCCCGGGGCGGCAGGTGGGCTCGGTGCCCCGGCTGCGGGCATCGCCGCGGGACAGGGCATCAGGGCTGGTCTGTTCGGGCACTGACGGACCTTCGCGGTGAGGAGGGCGATGGGTGCCTTTCAGGCCTTCGGGGGGGGTCAGCTGGTGCTAAAACTTTGGTGTGTTGTAGGTTCCCTTCCACTCCTTTTTAGAAAAGGGGTTTGCTTGCTTGACCTCACAGCCCTGGAGCACTGGTCTAATGGTTTTAAATACTACATCTGGCTGCAGAGCTGGGCAACCTCGCACTTGGCTTTCAGAGCCGCCGTGCATCTCCTTGCGTGGTTTGTAAGTCTTAGGAGACGTTTGGCGGTGTCCAGGGGAAGATGCTGGAAGGAGGTCGCTGTTAGACTTGGGAAGGAATTTGGCCACGGGCACCGAAGTCTGAAAGGAGATAACGTGAAAGGTTCTTTTGCTGCTTATCTAAGAATGAGCTGAGGATCCAGGGAAGCGATGCACAGCGATAGGTGTTTGACGTCTGCTGCCACCACCAGAGAGGAGCCTTGCAGAGCACCCTGTGTGACACAGACGGGGAGGGTTCCTTCAGCCTCTGCCCATGGGAGCAAATACCACTAAAACACCAAAAACCAACAGTAGTGACAATTTACACTTCTTCATTGTAAAACACTTAACTTTAGGATGCATTAGTGGTTTCGTTCAGGTAACTTTTTGTTCGCTGCCTTTTGCTTATTGATAATCTGAGTAAGTGTGGTATCTGGCAATTTGAGCTTTCCTATTTAGAAGTACTCACAAAAGGCTGCAGAATGTTGTCATGGGAGTGGGAAAGTCTCCTACCAATGAGTTATTCCTAGAAAGAAATTTTAAAAATATTGAAATGATTAATACCTGCCAACTTTTTTTACTTCATGTATTTCTTGCCTGCACTTTAAGGTTATCCTTCATCATAGAGTTAGACTGTCCTTAAGGAAAGCTTGGGAAACAGGTCACACTGGCAGCATGTCCTGGAAGACAGAGGTGCAGTTTCCAGAGTATTGGAGAAGCAAGGAAGGAACCTTTCTTATGATCCTTCTTCTCATTTATACACTTACTTGTGGGAGATTTCAGGGCACTTCAGGGACACACCAGAGAAAAACTTGTGTGAACAAAACTGCACCATGTAAGAAATAACTTGCTGCTGCAAATGGAAGCTGTCGTTGGGTGTGTATGTGCATCATCTGTGTATCACACAGATGTAGGAGTATTCTGGGCTAGTTTTGTGGTGCTGGGGGAGGTATCAACATGATAGTTCGATAGTCCTGGCAGTGGCAATAGGAACATCAGAAGTGACAGGCGGGACAGAGCAGATGTGCTGTTCTGGATTGCTCTAGAGCTAGTTTGACCCTGTGCTACTTTTTGTTTTGCCTCTGTGTAGACACTTGTCTGGAATGATCTCCCATGGTCCGGTTGGTGTTGAGACCTATCCTGTTTATCAGTATACAGATTTATAATGAGTATCTTTTTTTGGCTGTTGGTCAAGAGCTTCTTCCTTTGGATACAAACCGGAAGGAGGATGTAGAAAACAGCTTAATGTAGCTTTGCAAAGGGTAAACCATTCATCTTTTCTGTTCATAGTCTCTTCCTACTTTTTGTTTTTCTTGCAAACTAACATGCTTCCATACTTCCTTCCATTTGGGACTTGCCTCGTTCTCATTTTGATGCAATATTCTGGAGAAATCTTTTCTCTCTGCTTCTCCTGTCCTCCCTCAAGGCTCGCATTGTCCCCCACCATCCAGTACTCTGCCTGAGTCTCTTGCATTTCCATCTTGTGGTCATGGAAGACTGGACATGGTTCCTTTCAATATCCATCCATCAATGCAGAGTAATAGGAGACTCTACCTGTGCCCAGAGGGAAGAATGTCTGTTTTCGTGATGCTCCCTGCTACCTGTCGGCCATGCAGGAGGAAGCTTGAAGGAGGAAGACTGAATTTGATGAGCATTCTGCTTGCTGTCAGTCAGTCACTGCCTTGACCCCCCTCAAGCCATCTGAGTATCCTGTCCTTCCTGCTCCCATTTCTATCTCTGCTCTCTGCTTTCCCCTTCTCCTTTTGCTTCCACCCCTGTGGCAGTGCGGAGTCTCTTGTCCAGAAATGTGGCCTAAGGCCACTGCCAGGAGCAGAATGGAAATGTCAAAGATTGCTCAATATTTCACTCTTCCTTGCACTGCCACTGGGAACCATTTCCGTGCAAGTGCGTAAGTGATTTTTGTTCGGGCTTTATAATAAAGAATGTGACAAATTTGGCAAGAAGTGAGACTCCCATTTACATCCTGTTTAAGTACCATTCATAGAGACTGAAGGCATTTCCATGTGCTTATTTCGCCAGAGAGAGCCTCTTGTCAACAGATGACTGCAGCTGGTAGTACTGTTGGGTTGTATTGGCTCTCTGTGGGTTTTCCATCTCATTTCAGCTCTCCCAGTGATTGTCCAAACAGTAACACTTCTTCGCAGGTGCCTGAATTAAGCAAAGGATCCTGAGTCACCTCCAGAAGGGACATGCTGCACCAGGATACAGGTGGAAGTAGAAGGGATATGTCTTTAGCATGTGTAAACATGAGCTGGGACAGGTCTTGGGAGAAACATGAGTCATATTCCAGTCAGTAGGAGGTTCTCCTAGTGAAGCTTGTCCTTTTTGCTCTCTGGTCTGTTCTGAGAGACTAATGATATCTCTACAGTATTTGGATTTCTGTCTGAACTATAATTTATTGTTACTACAAGCTATTAGAAAGATTTTTAAGGCATATCTGGAGCTGCCAAACTAAATACCAAATACTAGGCATTTGTAGTTTGAAGGAAGGCTGCTTTCTAGTCTGAACAGTAAACAGTAAATCTGAAGGTAAGGAACAACAAATTCTGGATAAAACAAGAACCACACAGCATCAAAAAGTTTCAACAACATATATGTTTATGTACAATACACAATGACTGATATAATCTCATATCAGTCTTGTAGAAGAGAGGCAGTAATTGCTCAAGGTTAAGTCACTTTTCAGCTTTTTTTTCTCTGTCCATGAAGATGAATGCCATTGCAGAGATCAAGTGTTACACATTGTCTTGCTCTATAGATGTGACACATGATTTTACAGATGTTGTTTTCTTTTTCATCTAGTACAAACATCTTCCAGGATTTTGACTCATTTCCTTAAGTCTCTTTCAGCTGTTCAGAGAATGGCTAGAGGAAATGAGGTCTGATATCCTAATGCATTGCATTTACTGTAAGTACCTTCTCACTTTAAGTACAAAGCTTTACCTTTTTAAAATTTCTGAATGTCTTTCTGACTGTTGCCATGCACAAGAAACAACTTCCAGATGTTTCTGTTCCTTAGGAACTCAGCTTCCCTGGTTGGGGCTTCTCAGCTGTAACAAAGTTTAAGGTGTTCATTGTAACTTTAGGTGGGAGAGAAGAGCTGTGGAGTCTAAGGAAACTGTATTACATCTTTTGGTCATTTATTTTAAAAAGTCTGAAGAGAATGCACACATAAATTATGAGACCTTGACATAAAAGGAATTTTTAAATTACTAATATTTGCCTATATTACTGTGTTCTATAGCACTGTGCTTGGCTTTTTCAGTGACTTTTAGGATACTAAAAGTTTTTTTTCCCTATAGGACCCTATTTGACAGTGAATCCTGCAAATAGTCATAAACGAACGTAATTTTACGTGTGTGAGCAGTCTCCTTGGCTGGCTGCCAAACATAATGACAACTGAAGTGTATTGTTTGTCCACTCGCCAAGATTGCTGCCATTGTGATAAAAGCATAAGGAGAGTGTAAACATCTGTGTTTGAGGGGAGAATGTGACTCCTATTTTCTAGGGGATACCAATTAGAAAGCTCAGTAAATGTTATTCTCGGAGTGGATTTCCTCTTGGGGATTATATTGATTTATTCTGAAAACACAGGTTTTCAGATTTAATGGATTTTTAATGATATTTTTCGTGTTGCAAAAGATTTTTTTTTTTTTTTTTTTTACTTCATGTAAGGCTCTTGACTTTGACAGCAAAGAGGCATGTAAACAACACAAAGTTTCTAATGTTGCTACCATGCTATGCAACTTCTGGGCTGCTCCATAGGGATCATTCTGGAAATTGAACTAAAATGAAGTATCACCGGGTAGCATTAGGAGCTACAGGGCTTTTTTGTCACTGGGGAGGCTGACTGCATTAAATGTCTATAATTTTAAATGTCATCTTGGCAGTTGAATCTATAATCACGTAACACAATCAAATATCTGATATGGAGAAGAATTCTCTGGTCAACTAGGCACTGGCAGTTGTAAATCTAAGTGATAAGGAGGGTGTATGGGCTGATTTAAGTTAAGAAGAGATGAAAACTGTGGCAGGCAAATGTGAAAATTAGAGATGCATCTCTTACAGGTTCTTTGGAAGCAGCATGGCAAATGCCAGGTTAGTCCTACATCTCCTCTCTTTTCCTGTCAGTCGTTGTGTTAAGCTAGGCAGTGCTTCTCTGCTCATCCTGGGTGACCATGCTCCTCACGGGGGGCCAGAGGGCTGGAGCAAGTCTCCTGTGAAGAGAGACTGGGAGAGCTGGAGTTGTTTAGTCTGGAGAAGAGAAGGTTGGAGTGGATTTGTTTTACAGAAAGGCATTGAGCAAAAGCCACACAGGAAAAAGAAATCTGTTGCGGTGTGTTTTTTATGATTGCATTTGTTTACATTACTCCAATTTCATTTAACCCAAGACACCCCCATTCTCCTAAGTTCTGGGAACCTCCTGTTTAGTTGTCAATCTTATGTAATCTCTACCTCCTTTTCCACAACCTCCCTTGTCTGTCTCCCCTGTGGGCCAGCCTCTTCCCTAATCCCCACCTGGGAAATCGCCTAATCCTCGAAGCCCCATTGTCCCAGGTGACCTTCTCTCCTCCCCCTGCTTTCCCGGTTGGCTGTGTATCCCTGTCACCTTACTTGAAACTCATCCCTAACCTTGTCCTCGTTGCTTCTCAATTCAAGCCCTGCCCCTTTTGTTAGGGGTATAAAATTCCTAGCAAAGCCTTTGTAGGGGTCTTGGGGTTTTGTCTTGTAAGTTGAATGAACTTCTTCTGTTTGCACCCCAAGTCCAGTGTTGCTGTTCTCTGTTCCTGTGCCAGACCTGCAATAGCTGGGATTGGCAGAGCTCTCAGGAGGACTGTCACACCCCTGTTGTCGCTCAGCTGGGAAACCTCGCACTGCATGGCTTAGCTGTCATTCACAGCCTACATGTTTTGAAGGGGTGGAAAATCCCAGTGGGCTGTGTAACAGAAATGTTTTGGGTGTTCACATACCTAGGCCATTCCGAACTAACTAGGTTCCTGCTGACGGGTATCATGAGATTTAAAACTTGCACCTGGCTCTCTGATTTAATCTGTTTATTGTTCAGGAGTTGAGGGCTGCACTGGATGTCGCATGTTGAATGTTTTGTCTGCAGGCCTCAGGACTAGAAACTTCATTCTTTGCTGAATGAAATCTGACTTTCTCATGCCTTCATCTCCTTCCTGCCCTGGGTGTCTAAGAGACACACCAAGTCTTAGGAAGCTCCTATAGAACTCTATGGGTAAGGCTGGAGGAGACCTTCAGAGATCTGGTCTGTCCCCAGCTCTTCCCTGTAGTCAGATGGAGCAGATCTCCCCACACAGACTTTGGTTCTAACCTGCTCTAAGGCAGATTTGTGCTGCAGACTCTTACCACCTGTTTTTTCTTGTAAATAGCTATTAAAGGTCAAAAGCTTCTTCTGATACCTAATCTCCCTTGCTGGTTGCTTAATTCCATCCCTTTATTCTCCTGGTCTTTTGGATATAATGAACTACTCATCACCATCCTTTTTATAGTAATATTTTACACATCGACAATATAAACTCTTCAGCTTCTCTTTTCTATGATAAAGCTTTTCCAACATTTTCTTTTAGAGTGTCTTCTGTAACTCCTTCTCCTCCTTCTCTTCTCAGCCCTCTCAGACTTGTTTACATTTCATCCAGATATGATGTGTAATATTGACATCTGACTGCAGATGAGAAATGAAGTGTTTCCTGGTTCAATAAAACAGTTACCTCCCCCTGTACTATGTGCTTCAATTTGATTCAAAGCATTGTAAATCTGATTTTAATCATGATTTAAATCAGCCAACAGTAAGCCTCAGTTTAACTATTTTGCATTTGTACTTAATCATTTTGCAAAGAAAGGTTTAACCTCCTTTATTACCACTGAGATAGAGTTTTAATTAAATATAGCCTTTGCAGTTAATGTTATACTTACTTTGATTAATCACTGTGCCTGTATTTAAGCAATTATGTAGCTTGTTATATATACACTGATCCTGATTCTTCATGTGTATGTTTTAGTATGAAAATAGAAAATGTTGACATTTCTTGTATTAGCTAATTGATTTTTACTGATGATTTGCATCGATCACAATGAAGGAAACAAGAATTCTGAAATGTTCTTCCGTTAGATAAAAAATAGCACCACATAGCAGCCAGCCAATTCAGAAGAAAAAACTCATTGAGAAATGTTTTGAAATAAAGAATTAATGCCTGAAAGGCCTATCTGTAGTCAAAACTGGTGGCTTCTAATCACTATGGTACAAAAATTTTAGAACAAGTCCATGTCATTCTTTCCTTATCCTTGGAATAGCAATGGAAGAAACATTCATGTTTTTTTTCAGCTCCAGATCAGTAGCTCCTCTTTGAATGGAGTAGTTACTTAATTGAGTTGTACTGAATGAACTGAAATAAAGAAAATATTTTCTCTGCACCTGCTAGGAAACTCCAGATGCCAAAGGCTGGTTTATTGCTGTAGCACAACCTGCCTAAGGTGCTCAGGGACTGACTTTGATGAATCCAGTAGTTGTATTATCTTTAAAATGTTGACAGCAAATGTACAGCTTGAATAAATTTTTGCTTTAATTTTTTTGATGATTAGAGGAGCTGAAAGTTTAAATTTACCGTTGTGTTTTCAAAATCACTGCTGAGTATTTTTACCTTTTCAAAGGAAAATGTGCATTATAAAAATGCCTTGATTTTACTTTTCATATAATATTAAATTAAATGTGCAACTTAATTGGGTATTTTTACCTGAAATGGTTCTGTTTGTATGCCTTATATACTATTGCATGCCAAAACCTGATCTTGAGGCATTCATTTTCTGCTGCTTAGTAGCTGACCCTTCTTCACTTTTGATGCTTGTTTGCTATTGTCTATGTCATGGAAGTGCTTTCTATGCCTGCATAAGCATACCTTTAGTTCTTTGAACAGAAATTATGGTATCTTCCATAAAATAAAAGCTTCCTCCCAGTAGTATTCATTTTAATACAAGCTGTTAAAGTTTCCTATGCCATAGCATGTCTGACTTCCAGGTATTATACATAAAATTGCTGACTTTGCAGTAGTATTAATGTTATCATACCTAAGATTTGAGGTATGCAGCACAATAAAAGAGGTCAAGTGGAAGGAGCAGAAGTAAGCCCTGTGTTTGTGGTCTCCTGTAAGCTAGATATATTCAGAAGAGATGCTGAAATGGAATTCCCTGTTTAAGTGGGCACCCAGGCCACACTCACATTAAGTAGTCCTCTGTGCATCTCCTGAGCAGGAGGGAGGACTGCTTTTTAGTAAGCAGTTAACTATATATATGCAATGTATATTAAATTTCTGATAAGGCTTATAAGTAAACTAGAAAATAAAGTACAATTTAAAAGCAAAAACTATAAGCTGGACTTCTGTGATATTGGAGAAGTTCAACAGCAGAGTTTTTATCTCATTCCCGAAAGACTGAGGAAATGAAGCTGAATTGCTAGAAATATATCCAAGTCTCTGTATTCAAAGCACTTCTGTCTAAGACAACATCACTGACAGATATTGCTGGCTCTTGGTGTGATTGTCTGAGGTGAAATTTTTCACCTGGGGGTGTTCTGAAAAACGTGCCAATGACTCCCCCAGAAAGTGTCCTAGTCATAGTAAGAGAAGGCATATGCAAAGATACTTACCTAATATACTGGGTACCTCACTAAAAACCAGCGTATTAGAGATTGGGTTTTGTCTGTAAAACAACGCTTTTACAAGAATTTTTTACCAACATCTTAATAGAAAAGTTTAAGTGTTATTTAGACAAGGGAAATCTAACTTCTTACAGGCTTATCAAAAATCTCTGAATAGATAGACTTAATTTATATGGACAAATGTGGAAATATCCTGAAACCTGCCTCTTAAATGGATCCTGTGCCATGTGCCTGCATGACATGATGCAATGGCTTGTATTTTGGTAACACAGCTATATAAATACTTTATCTTATTGCTAAACCCAGAATTTTTCTCATTAATCTGTCAGTTATTTCAGTGAAGGAAAAGAGAATACAAAGTATTATGGACATAAAAGATAGCTGTGTCTTTTCTGCAAAATGAACATGTTAATCTGAAAGTCTTGTTTATTGCTGTAATCTTCTAGGAAAATGTACTGAACTAAATATCTAGAGAAAGTAAAAAGCAGTGTTCCTCTTTGTGGTATTTAATGTGGTCCATCATACGAGCAGTGATAACATAATTATGCAATTATTGGTATATTTTCCCTCTGGAGGCCTTATGTAGATGATTACCAGTGCACCTTTTAATGAAATTGCTACTATTTGATAAAATTACTGCCAAGTCTTGAAATAATTAGAATTCGCATTGCCAAAAGTCTTACATCTCCTTCCTCGGTTGAGCCTTTTCCAAATAGGCATTAATTCAGATTGCAAAACGATTTACTGTTCTCCAGTTTCCTCATTCCCATTTCTCTTCATTAAAATTACCTTTTCACTGCATTTCAGCAAACATGCTTTCAAGCCTATGTTGCTCATTACAAGGAACATTCGTTCAAAATGGAAGTTGAAAGACACTGCACCTTTTAATGTAAATGTCAGCAAAGAGAAGTGAGAAGAAAGCCATTAAAGGAATAGATGGGGTGCATGACAGCTGAATATAAATACACTATGCATTAGTGTGCGTCTTCATTCTTTCTAATCATTCTCCATACTTACTTTGTAATTTGTTTATTTATGTGTCTAACAGCTGACAAAACTAACTGTGGGAACAGCTGGTTAATAAGTAATTTTGGAAATTAGAGGGAAGAAGGCAATAAATCAGAAAGAAGAGAAAGGATCAGTCTAAATGTATAAATCTCAATACTGACAAGTGTTGTGGCATACAATTGTTCTTTTTTTCTTTTTTGCAAATCTACTTGTGTGTGTACGTACATACATATTTAGCTGTACTCTGTACTTCTCTTTGAATAAGAATTATCAGGTAGTTGTTGTAAGCACAGACCATTCTAGTTAAAAACAAACAAACAACCTGGCAGGTCAGTCATGCACTGGGTTTGGTTTTATTCATTGCCTGTAGATTCCTTCCATGGTGGGAAGTTTAGGTGTAAGAGACCACTGTGCGTCAATGTAATATAATAAATGGATTAATCACCTAGCGTAGGTTGTCACACATAGTGCTTCAAGATAAGTGACTGGGCTATTGTAGTGCACATGGTACTCCTTCAAAAACAGACCCTGAAACAACAGAAAAATCCCCAAAGCCATGACTTCTCAAAAAAGGATTCAGGGAGGTAGCATACTCAGCCTTGGAAAGAAACATGGTGTTTGATCCTGCTGTAGCCATTTAGTCTGTGTGCTAAACTAGAATTATATTCAGCTACATGTCTGCCTTTGACAAATGGCTCTATTTGCAGAGTGAAGGATGCCTGTCAGAAAGGGCAAGCTGCTCAGCAGGCAGGAACAATAGCCTGTTTGCATGGCTAAATTTTCCTCCCCCCAGCAAGGGAAATAAAGCCAGTGGGGAGGAAGAAGGTGTGTTTGTGTCTCTGGAAGGTGCAGTTGCTTCTCCCAGCCCCGGGCCTTGAGGGGATGCATGGATAGGGCAGCTCTCACATGGTTTTGGAGGTCATGTGAGCAATCCGGTATGCTAAGCCTGCTTCTGAAGTACTGAAGCAGAGTGCTTTTACCTACATCACCAACTGGTGTGACAAGACCCCCTGCAGGAGGATCTGCTGGCTCCCACCCACAAGTCAGGGATTGTCCTAGGTGCTCATGGTTATCCTGCCTGAAGATTCTGTGAATGTTTCTCTTGGAGAGTGGGATGTACAGGGTCTATAGAGCTGGCTGGATTTGTTTTCTTGCTACCTGTCTCTGATACTGGCTCTTCCTGATTCACCACATCTTGTTCTGGGGGGTGCATAACCTCTCTCCAGATGTAGCTGGGTGTCCCCTCAGTCTTCTGAGCTCTTTTCTCTGCAAGTGGTAACCACCAAGTGCCTCTTACTTGTTCCGTGAAGTGCCCTGCCAGGGCATGAGGTGTGTCATGAGGCAGGTCCATGTAGGTGCAGTGGACCAGACTGTGGAGCTGAAAGGTTACCATGGGCCTTCACTGCAGAGGGGGGTTCCTCACAGCCACAGCCTCTGTAGTTCCCCATGCTCATGCCTCCACAGATGATAAAGACAGCCTTTGTTCTAACCTCCTGCCACTTCCTCTCTTGGGTTTGCCATGGGTGGGAATCAGCTGGCTGGTTCCACACTTGCTCTTTGTGCGGGAGATCTTCATTTCTCCTTGATGCTGTTTGCAGATGGAGTCAGCTTGGCTGTGCTTTTGAGTGCTGTGCTGGTGAGCTCCCGCCTCCTGCTCTCCACAGTGCCCTTCCTCTGCCCCTTCCCTTTTGGGGTGAGGGGGCAAGCAGGGCTGGGTGAGAAGACAGGGGTTGCCGTCATGCAGCTGGGTAAAAGTCAAAGCCCTCATTAATCCTCTACATTGGTTTTCTGCTTAGTAATATACAGCTTCCAAGAATCAAAAACTTCTGAGCGAGCACAAGCTCATGAGCTCCTAATTTCTGCTTGGAAAACACGGCATTGAAGAAAGAGTCTGTTGGTCAGCAGATAGCACCGACCCTGGGAGATGGGTTAGAAACAAACCGCTTAGTTCTGCAGGGAGGAGTAATCAGCCTAGACTTAAGGATATGTCCAGTGACAGATAACTTTTCAGTCTCTGAAAAGAAGTTGGGGCAGAGGAGACAGTCAGCAAGGATTTGTCTTTCAGATATGCTGAGAGTCCATGACGCTTGCAGAGACCATCATGTGTTAGGTATTTTTTGGTCTATGTCTTTGAGGAAAGACACTAGTGTGGGTGTTGGTGTGGATGGTTTCTTTTGCTAGCCACCCTTTCCCCCACAGCCTGGCTGAAACGGGATCTCGTGAAGCTTTCAGATCAAATAATTTAAAACTGACATTTGCCATTGCTAAACTTTCATCTAGCATAAGGGAGAGTGTCTGTTTAGTGAAGTGGAACAAAACAAGTAAGCATATGATAGCATCTCTCTGAAAAATCTGAGAGATTTTATACATCAGAGTAAATTCAAGTTGTTCCAGTGCAATTAACATGCAAGTTTGACGCTTTATATTTTTCCTTGGGGCATGAAATGGCAGGACAAAGAAAATGTAATTGGAAGGATCTTACATTCATGTCCATCATAGCATATGTCAACTGTCATAGTGACTTTAACAATTAAGAGACAGAGTTGGAAAGGTGATATTCCTCAATTAGACCTGTGTGTAAATACTCTAGGGAAGACTGAGCAGGCTTCTGGCTAGGACCTCTGCACTTGTGTAAAAGAGATGGTTTTGCTTCTGCTCTTCTTTCAGACCTGCAGGGGACTTGTGTGTCTGAAAACATGTTCATTTTTTTCCAGCAGTGCTGGGTGTGCTGAAAGAGGATATTACTTCCCTGCAAGCCATGTCTTGCTGTTATCCCTGGACCATTGCATCTGCAACAGTGCCACTGCTTTAACTGATAAAGCATATCTCTTGTTTCTACTCTCTTATGTTGTTGTAGATGAAAAACCACGGTGAATGAAGTCTGTGTGATAGCCCTTGAAATGAAGCCAGTGCCCAGAATGCATAGACACTGAAAAATAGTCTCTCCAATTGTATCCAATCCCCACAATCTTACATGAAAATTGTGGACATTTTGTCATTTGAAGTTTAGCTCCTCTGTGCATTTATGATAGAAAAACGTTAACTGCTTTAGAAATCATGGTCAGGATCAGGTCATGGTGAGGTCACTGTTTTCGTTGTGCCCTGTGTGTACAGCTTAAATGATGATGAGTGTGAAGGTTATGGACAACTGCAAGGGGGAAAGGTGGAAACTGAGAAGAGCCTGCCATGCCCTTTCAATGTGTCCCAGCCCTTGGGGAGGCAGGGTCAGGGATTTGCCCTTGCTGAGCAGCAATGAACCTGTTGGCAGGGTGCTGCTGGTCCCGTGGGCTTGGCAGAGAGGCTGGTACTGGATGTGAGCAGGTTGTGACTGCACTGTGAAGCTGCACTGTGCTTCTGCCTTGGGAGATGTTTGACACAACTTGAAAGTGGAAGGGCGTGGGATAAGGCACAGGGCTTTTTGTTTTATTTTTCTTTGCAAGCAATCTGTTGTGTTATAGAGCTGCCACAAACTTCTTGTTCCTTTTAATGTTTAGATAAGAGTTGAAAGAGGAAGAGGCCACAGAGAGACTAACCTGTTGGCCTAAGGTTGTGCAGGAAATCTGTGGCAGAGCTGGGAATAAAAATCCACAGTGTTTGACGCTTCATCTTATTCCATGGCAGTCCCATATCCTTTGTTTGCTTGACAGCTGGAGATGGCTTACAGTTTTTTGTGAGCTTGATATGGACTTGCACCTGATGTGCTCTTCCATGCTATGGGAGTGTTGTGCTGAGGCTGAAAAACTCCAGCGTAAACTATTTTTTTCCCAGGATGGTTCACTCCTTAGCCAGAGCTTTTGTTGTTTGCACATCCCTTAATTGTTACAGGAACATTCTGCTATCCTTAATCATATCCCTGCAATTTGACCTGCATTTCCTATCAGTATTATCTAGAGCTGTTTGATTTTCTAATTCCTCCAGCCTGATTTTCCCAGATGTTCCTTCTGCATACAGAATTCACAACTGCTCTACTCCTCCTCTTTCCTCCCTCTCCTTTCATTCTAATATATTCATATATTCTTTTTTTTCAGTTACACAGCCTTGTTCTCATGTGATTCCAGCATTGTAGTTTTCAACTCAAGTTTGTTATATTAGAAGGAGAAGTTAGGGTTGTGGAAGTGAAGCTCTTTGGCTGTAGAACTCAAATTTAGTACATCCAAAATGGAACTTGGGTTGTCCAACTCTGAGCTTATTAGTTTATTTTAGGGTTTTTTTAAAAATTTGTGATTTATTTGCCATTATCAGTGTATTTTTGTTAGCATACAATAACTACACCCTCTAGTTGCCCTTGAGGACAACTCTAGAGGGTCATCCAGAATCCCAGTGTGGCACCCTGGCTATGCAGTGGTGGGGAATGTTGAATGTCACAGTGGGATCCATAATCTGTGATCAACAGTGGGATCATCTGCCCCACTTGAGACCACAGGACCCTTGTGGGCAGAAGACAGATTTCCTCTCTTCTCCTTGTCTTGAGTTGTTCCTGTGATCAGGTGGGCCTCAGGAAGGTGGGGACACTCAGCTGAATACTGAAGTAGTACTCCACCTCTTTTTCAAAGGTGTAAAGAGGCGGAGAGAAGGTGGAGGCATGCCCAGGTGTGGGGTAGATAACAAAGTAAGGATGCACACTGACACCTGGAAAACTTGGGGACATAGTAGTGGGTTCCTCCATCCCATTGCTCAGAAAGTTTACATTCCTGCTACTGACTGGTAAAGCCATGATCCTGCCTGAGCTGAACACAGGGCTCTGGGAGGAGACAGCAGACACTGTATCATGGGGTTTGGCACTTGGAGATCCCTTAGTATCTCTAGCATGTATACTGCCAACACAACTGATTCCTGAATTACGAGTCTTGGTGTCATGGCTGTGATTACATGGTTGATGTTACTGGAGTCCCCAGGAGCAACAGGGGGCCTGGAAAGAGCCCCATCACTCGGGTGCCATACAAATGGAGCAGTCTCAGGCATGAGTCTGAGAAAAGATGGAGAGAGCAGATGGACACATGCTATGGGGATTAGTGCACCGGATTACAAGTTGTTAGTTAAACTCTCAGATTTCTGTCACTTAATTATTCCTCCAGAAAGAAGATACAAAGTCATTCTCATCTTTCTAAGCACCATTTTAATTCTGTTTTTAAAGACAGATGATATTTTGGTGCATAATACGAAGCCAATTTAATAGTCATTGTGTTTACAACCGGTTGTCGCTACCCTGTCATAGTTTTTTTGAAGAGGCATTATTTTCAGAAGGCAAGAAAAAAAACCCCTTTACACTCTGGGAATCCTTTGCACGAGGCATTATTCAATTTGTAAGTTGTTTTGCTGAGAATTCATAGACTGCATAAAAGAAACCATAGAAAAATGATCTCGAAATATGGGTGATGCTTCACCACACTGTGCTAGTTTCCTCTTTTTTTT
>VYXD01010926.1:672628-754709 GCA_013397195.1 Hylia prasina
CTGCTACATAATGTAGTTCTTGTGCCTCTGGACAGGTCAGGCTCTGCTGTGTCGTTTACTACCTCTAAAAACTCTTCAGTAATTTGCTACATAGTCCAGCTATTAAAAGTGTTGCAAAAACTTGAACTGCTAACTGAATGGATAGGATAAGACCTAGGGGAAAGAGTAGGTAAGAGTCATAAACATTCCATAAAAATATGACATTGTGTTTTTCTAATCTTTCAGGCAGTTATTTTTTCTGGGATACTTTTTTGTCTGTTCAGTCATGAGTTTATGTAGGGAATTAGTGGAACTCATGGAAAATTTCTGGTGGTGCTGGAAAAACAGGCACTAGTGGACTTGTCCATTGGGTTTAGCACTTTACGTGGTAAATCTTCGTCTGAGCGAGATGGGGGGAAACGAGGTCTTCCTCCAAAACCCAGACCATGAACAAAGTAATTAGTGTCTGCAGGTGGTCTGACCATCCTTTGCTTCCTGCTCTGTGGTGGATTTGTCAGAAAGAGAAGCAGTTACCTGACCTGGTCTTAATCCAGTATATACCTTAAGAACGACTAAAGCTGTGAGATGAGTGAATTAAGTCTGGAGTGTATAACCTCATCCCAAGTAATTATCCAATTGTTTTTCCTGAACGTCTGTTGTTATCTGTGTGGGTAGGGAAATTCAGCCTCTGAATGGAGCTGCAGAGTGTGTGTTTTTGCATGCAAGTTATGTTGGGTTTTGAGAAATGTTCCCTCCAGCTCAGGCATGGCTGTTACACATCCAGTCCAGCTGTGCAAAGCTGTGCTATGCATTGGAGGGGCATGGTGGTGAATATTTGTAGGACTATTGAGCTGGCCTTCCTAAGGGGAAGGGTTTGTTACTGCAGAACCTGTCAGCATTTACACACAACACAGTGATGTGTATGGTTGGACAAATCCATCCTCAGGTAGCTGGTCAATCATGACATCAAGCTTTGCCCTGCTACCTCTAATGGGTCCATTTTCTTTAGCAGACCTGTTGGTGATACCCTATACTTGACCTTCACACCCCTGTGCCCTGGGGTTGCATGCTTGGGTTTGGGAAGGAGGAGAAGCCGGATGTCTGTCCGCAGGACTTTACAGGCCGGTCTTGGCTGGGCAGTTTGGAGCGTGCGCTTACCCTGTTACTGGGCTGGGTAAATACCCAGGAGGGAAGTGGAGGGAGCAGTTCAGCAAGCCAGGCTGGCTTGGCGTTTCCTCAGGGGCAAGTAAATGAGTTTGTTCTCCGTGTAGCTGTGGACACTTGGAATGAAGCCACCTCTTGCTGCAGCTGAGGCTGCTGCCGAAAGAGGGGGAGCAGAGCTCGGGCCAGCAGGCTGGTGTGTGCTCATCCCGCTGCCTGCATCGTGCCAGGGGCTGGGAGCTGAGGCCAGGCTGCAGCAGCACCTTGTGCTGGTGAGGAAGGGCTGCCCTGTGGCCTGCTGAGGGCACATGCTGGTGTTTGCCCTATGGAAGGGTCTGTGTGACCTGCTCAGAACTGTGCCGCTTGAGATGGTGGGCAGCAGGGGCTGTCCCAGTCCAGCTCCATGTGCACCTCCCTGGTAAGGCCCAAGCTGAGACCTTGCTGGCTGCAGATGGAGTGATGCCAGTGAAGGTTGTCCACATCTTCTGCTTTCTCAGTACTCCCTGACTCGTCTGTTAAGCTAGTGCCAGAATAGCTATACCACACCACACTTTTCCTGTTTTATGCAGCTCAGGTAATTTGTCGCTTGAACTGCTCTGTGGTCTGTGGGAAGCAAGCAGGGTGGTCTTCCAAAGAGGTCCCCATGAAGGACCTGCATGGTTGTTCAGGAGCCCTTCTCAGAGGTTTTTGCCCTCTGTCTTCTCACATGCCAACATTTCCTGGCTCTGATCTGAGGGTTTTGAAAATCAGAGGGCTTCTTGCCTCAACCCTGCTATCACAGGCACCTCTTTGCCCAGGGCAAAGGATTTTTCCAGCTTTCCTGTTTACCATGCCACTGCTGGCTGGGGCTTGTTCTTCTGAGACCTTGGATTTTCACTCTTCTTGTTTGAGGTACTCTACCACAGCTCTGGCACACACCTGCGCTTTGAGGTAGCAGATTAGAAATTAAAAGTTGGGGGTTTTTCTGCCTTTTCTGGCAATTTGTATTTCTAGGATGGTTGTTTATTCGATCAGTCATGGAAGCATATATGCAGGATTAGTGGACTTCATGTGGAAAATTGCTTGGTGACACTGGAAGAACGAGTGCCAGTTGACTTTAACACATAAATTCTAATTCCAAGGAGGGCTCCTTTCAGACTACAAACAAACAAAGTAATTAGTGTCTGCAGGTGGTCTGACCATCCTTTGCTTCCTGCTCTGTGGTGGATTTGTCAGAAAGAGAAGCAGTTACCTGACCTGGTCTTAATCCAGTATATACCTTAAGAACGACTAAAGCTGTGAGATGAGTGAATTAAGTCTGGAGTGTATAACCTCATCCCAAGTAATTATCCAATTGTTTTTCCTGAACGTCTGTTGTTATCTGTGTGGGTAGGGAAATTCAGCCTCTGAATGGAGCTGCAGAGTGTGTGTTTTTGCATGCAAGTAGTATTTTCACTGGCATGACTCTGCTGCTACACACGGATGTTGTACGGTCCTGTACAGCTGTGTGACATGAGTGAACAGCACAGTTATTGTAAGCTAAGGATTACTTGTAGCACTGAAGAGCTGCTCTGAAAGGGGAAGGGTTTGTTACTGCAAGATCACCTCAGTATTTGAATACATTCTTCTGATGTTCAAGCAGGTCGGAAACTGAGAATTTCTCTGGATTTTTGACTGTGGACTCCATTTTTGTAGGCTCACTAAGACTTTCAAATCATGGGTATGCTAAGTCAGCAACCTCCTGATTGGCTTGCCCTAACAGTAGAGCCAAGGAACCCTGCATGTGCCCCTTTCTCTGTGCAGACATTTGGGAAGTGGTGGGGAACTGTGAACTGGAGCTGCTGATTTTACAGAGGTTTATTTTGTGAGAATGTTTAAAACGTGTTAGGGCGTGTTCAGTGAAAAAGAAGCCAAATGGCCAATTAGAGCGGCTTTGGTGACTGGGAGATTGGTGCCTCAGTGAAACTAATTTGGTAGCATTGAGATGGAAACTTGAATATTTTGCATGTTCTTTTTGTTTTTTAATGTAAGAAATGTTGAACTGGCACTTCAGGTAAAGAAACAGGCAACTATGGAAAGCATGTACTAATGCCTTCATTAAACTGGACGCTTCTAATTCAAGATTATGAGTGAAGCATATGAATAGATGAGAGAGCAGTTATAAAAAGATAACTGTTGAGCAAGGAAACTTTAGTTCTTGGCAACATACTGAGTAAATGACAAAGAATGATTAAAAGTGCTGCCATGTAGGATCAGACTCATATGTTCTTGAATTTAATTTTTAAATAGCTTGGGTCTGTTCCCATTCAAAAGCCAAAACATTGCAGAAAGTGGTGCATCTGAAACTTCAAAAGGTTTTTTAGAGGACAGTTTCCACCTGCACTGGTTATTTTTTCTGTGTGCCAAAGGTATTACAAGCCAAAAGATATCTGTAGAATTGCACAGTGCCATTGCAGCTTAGTATTTTTAAGAAATAATTCCAAAAATATTGGTTGTGTATATACAGCTATAAATAAAAATTTTGCTGCAGAAAAAAGGAGAGTGTTGTATTGACAGGCGTTCTAGTTTGTGCTTTTTTTTTTTTTTCCAGGTGGTGCACTGTCCCATGTAGAGTCTTCATGGATTGTGAATAAAGGGGAGGAATTAAGGCTGACATGCAACGAGGAGGGACCTGTGACTTGGAATTTCCAGAACTCGGACCCATCGGCGAAAGCAAGGAGTTCCAATGCCAAAGTGTGGTACACCAAAAATGCAACAGTCAGAGACATAGGCAGATACACATGCAGAAGCAAAGGGAATATTGTTTCATCTTACTATGTTTTTGTTAAAGGTAAATATCAGTGAAGGCATTATTTTTGCTTCCCACCCTTTCCCCCCCCCACCCCTCATCTCCACTCCCAAAATAATAGGATAGTAAATGTTGGAGGACAGAATGAATTTGAAGTACAGCAGGAGAACACAATCTGGTAGAAGAAATCTTCCCTGTCCAGTAGGAAGAAAGCTCATTCTGTGCTTTGCTTGCAATGGCCTTTGTCAGCAGCACAAAGGTCTTGATGAGTTCCTCTTTACATCCCCTTTAATTCTGTGGTGAAGTTTATCCAAGTTCCCTTTCTAGATGCTACCTAAGTGACCTGATTCTGTTGTATGAGTCAGTTACACATTGAAGAAGCAAGAAATCTGTAGAAATGTCTTTTTAATTCTATGCCATCCATCAGTATGGAGTCACATAAAGTTTGGTCCGAAGCTTTTAATTTACTGAGGCAGTCAGCCTAAAGGATTTGGTCTTTTGAGACTGTGCTCCCAGCCCTAAGCCAGCAAACAGTGATGATTCGTCTGCCTTCAGCTTCTGATCTACCTTGTGACTGATCAGAAATGTCTCAGACAGGAAAAAAAGTGCTTCTGCTCTGACACATTTCTCAATCCTTTATTACTCTTCTTTGTGCAGTGTTTTCTTCAGATTTCTTCTCTGCTGATGTATGTCTACATCAGCTGCCCCTGAGCTCACGGTTTAACATGCCTGGCATTTCATTTACTTTCCAAGGAAAACAGTTGTTTTGCTTCTCCTTCACATAGCTTTGGTGGTCTTCCTAACCTTTGATGGAAAAAAGTCCTATGGCATCCACTTTCCTGAAAACAGCATTCCTTGACCAACGGGGGTTGTCTCAAAGAGCCCCCTCTGAACCCTGCTAGTCCTTTGAGAATTACTGCAAAGTTGTTCTCCAAGACAGGGAAATACCAGCTCAGCTCAGCACAGTGAAGGTTATTTTCTCAAGGGACGATACCTGGCATAGCGGCCACACAATTTAAAGAGTGCTCCTTTAACTGCTCTTGAGTTCTGCAAATAGCCATGCAGCTACCATGGATGTGTTTTCTTGACTTTCTGTTCTTCTCTGAGACTATGACTACTATAAATCTGACACATATTTTACCTATATGTGGTGAACAATCTTGACTTCACCTACCATAATTTTTTTCCTGAAGGTCATGGTAATTATCCCAGACAGCTATGATCATAGAGATGTTTTTGCCTTTCATTATATGAGTGACTCCTTCACCTCAGGATAGCAGGCAGCTCTCCTGAGTATGCTCACCAAAGCATCAGGGAAATTGTGTGGCCCTCATGCAACATGTTATTATCTTTTTTGTCTCAGTTGTGTGAAAAATGTGCAATCTTAACTTTGACTAGTTCCTGGCTGTGAAAAAAGTATGTTTGTGAGGCTGACCATCATTTTGCATCAGGTGTAGTTTAATGACATCTTACACCACATGTAAGGTACTGCCATATGCTCTGCTGCTTGTGGGGTTGCCACAAACACCCCACTGTACTTTTCTGCTTGTAAGGGTGGGAGTGAAGAGAGAACAGGACCAAGAACCTTGATCCTGCATAGTGCCACCTAAAATGGTGGCATCTGTTGATATCTTACGCTCTTCTGAACCTACTAAATCCAAATTTCTTCTGTTTCTGAGACCAGGAATGACACAGTGTTGACAGACTGTGGATGTGTATCTGCTTCACCTTTCTGTTTTGGCAGAAGGTACCTGTGTTGTATCTATAAAAGCATTTTTTTTCCTGATCTGAGCAAGCCTAGTTCAGACTCCTACATAAGAGAGAAAAATCTCTTGATTTTGATCTCAAGTCTTCTCAGATGGAAGCACTGATAAGCACTACCATATCTTGTGTTGGAAACCTGCGGTGTGGCCAGAAGGCAAGTGCAACCCAAGATTGCACTTGTCCATGGGGTAGAAGGTTTTCAAAGGAAGAACATGTCTATGAGCAGCCTTGTTTTTGTCTGGATTCTCTATAGGAATTCCTTTCATGTCTTCTCACAGTGCTATTCCCTTCCAGACAGGGATTGAAGATGGAAGGGGAGCATCTCTGCAATTCTGCTTGCTCCAGTCAAGGCCTTCCCTGCAATTTCAGCTATTAGTGAAATAGGTCTTTGTTCCCGCTATTTTCAAAAGTTTCTTTTTTTTTTTTTCTTTTTTTTGTATTTGTGGGGAGCTATACTTTCTGCCTATTGAAGATACCTTGTTTTTGTCCATACTGGAAAAAGGGGACTGAATAGAAAGCAATCAATTATGTATGTTAGCAGGGACATTTAGATGAGCACTTTTAATCCATCCTTTTCTGGCTCAGAGGTGACAGTTAGTCATAGCATTTCTTCTAGGATCTCTGTGTGCAAAATATCATATTTTGGTTCTGTTCAGAAATGATTTACTTTTTTTTTCATTTCCTAGTAGCCTCCATCCTCTTAACTCTAGACTGGTGCTTCAAAACCTGTAGTTTGTAGGGGCTTCTTGGGTGGTAATATCAAATTCAGCTAAAGCTACACCTTCACTCTAAGCTAGAAACCAGCCAGTAACTCTGTTTAGTGTTTAGTGATGAGGTGCCTCTAATGTAGTGAATTGCGGTAATTAACATCCCAGGCTTCATTTTCAGCCTAGTACTTCTTGTCTTAAACCAAATACACATTGTCCATCATCTTAAACAAATTCTCTCAGTCTTCCTTGGTAAGCCATGGTTTGTTGATCTCTAATCAATTCAAGCTGTAAGCATGTTTGCAAAAAAGAAAGAAAACTTTTCTCTCTGTTTTTGTTTTTCTAATTCATTCTACTCTGTACTCTACCCTCTGTAGAGAGGGCAGATGGAATCTGAAATAAACTTTTAGAGAGTGTTTGTCATCATGCATTCTTTTATTTTTGTGTTTGGCAGCTTCTTAGCATTTCAAGGTCATGACATATCATGGGCTTCAACTTTTGTTGTAAAAATGTTTAAAGTACTATATGTCTGTGTGCTGTGGTTTGTTGAGATGAAATGTTACAGGCAAGTTACCCTGTGAAAGATTGCATGATGATTTTTCAATCAGATATGCTGTTTGTATGCCCAGTTTTTCTTCTAAGGAGGCTAAAAATAATCTACGCTTTCAGGGAGCGGAGAGAAAGAGAGAAGTTGTTTGCTGCTTCCTCTGGTAGCAATGTGTTTTCATTTAGATTATGTATTTTACAGAAGTGAAAACCATAATTTAGGTGCTTTTCAACTTCCATTTGCTCATAAATTTCTTTCAAATCCTCCCGTGGGCATGAAACCTTACAGCCCTGCCACCAGCTAAAAGCAAATTACTTCTAGTGGTCTGTGAAAATCTGTTTACTCTTGTGGGGATATTTTGGACCTAAACAAGGCAAAAAATACCCTCCATCTTCAAATAAACAGTAAGATTATTTTGAGTGCACAAGATTCTTTAGTGTATCTGGTATTGAATGCTAGTGCACCTCTCCTGTTGTGTTGCTCTTTGAGGAGAAAATTTAATGTCTCTTGGTAAACATGAATTAGGCAGTACTCAGTTTTACTGGCTGAAAATAAAACTTTCTTTGACAAGTGCCCAGTTGTAGAGTTAGGGTAATCAGAAGTTCCCATGCCAGCTTGTCTGACAGATCTCTGTGTTTCCTTACAGATCCAAATGTGCTCTTCCTTGTTGATTCTCTGATCTATGGAAAAGAAGACAGCGACATCCTGCTAGTGTGCCCACTAACAGATCCAAACGTGACGAATTTCACACTGAAAAGATGTGATGGCAAACGTCTCCCCAGAAATATGACGTTCATTCCCAATCCTCAGAAAGGCATTGTTATAAAGAATGTACAGAGGTCATTCAAAGGCTGCTACCAGTGCTTGGCCAATCACAATGGAGTTGAGAAGATATCAGAGAAGATTTTCCTGAATGTGAGACCAGGTAACACAGGATTTTTTGCCTTCTTGTAGAAAATCTGATTCCCAGGAGGTGTAGAGAAGGACTGTGAAGCCTCACTGCTGTCCAAAGGAAAGTGGTGAGCTTAGAAGACTTGTTTTGGGCAAGTTGTGTCAGGGCACAGATTGATCTCGTGACACTTAGCTTGTGGCTGTGCTCAGAAGATTTGGCCATGATGAGCTTTATTTTCTGTTCCTGGTGATTTCCAAGCATTTTTTTCATCATTATATGAAATGTGGGTTATGCTGTTAAATTCTGTGGAAGGAGAAGGTCTTTGTCTTCATATTGTTGAGTGAAGATGGTCAGAACAGCAGCCGTGTGCACAGGTGATGATGGGGAGTCCGTTGTGGCTGAGCTGCTACGTGCAGCACTACCCTTGGCAGACCTGTTGGTGATACCCTGCACTTGACCTTCACACCCCTGTGCCCTGGGGTTGCATGCTTGGGTTTGGGAAGGAGGAGAAGCCGGATGTCTGTCCGCAGGACTTTACAGGCCGGTCTTGTCTGGGCAGTTTGGAGTGTGCACTTACCCCGTGTGTCTTTACTGGGCTGGGTAAATACCCAGGAGGGAAGTGGAGGGAGCAGTTCAGCAAGCCAGGCTGGCTTGGCTTTTCCTCAGGGGCAAGTAAATGAGTTTGTTCTCTGTGTAGCTGTGGACACTTGGAATGACGCCACCTCTTGCTGCAGCTGAGGCTGCTGCCGAAAGAGGGGGAGCAGAGCTCGGGCCAGCAGGCTGGTGTGTGCTCATCCCGCTGCCTGCATTGTGCCAGGGGCTGGGAGCTGAGGCCAGGCTGCAGCAGCACCTTGTGCTGGTGAGGAAGGGCTGCCCTGTGGCCTGCTGAGGGCACACGCTGGTGTTTGCTCCATGGCAGGGTCTGTGTGACCTGCCCATTCTCCTTGGAGGTGGAGAAAGAGGTTGAGGAGTGAGGACCATCTCAAGTGTGGAGTTTGCTATAGCAAGTTTAAGTCTTTCTTTTCCTCATGATTTGAAAATTCAGCATTGTCACTCTCAGTATTGTAATTACTGTGCTATCTTGTTTGGTCCTTACTGAGTTCACCAAGTAAACACTTTCTCCTTGGCTCAACATTTAAATGTGTTAGAAACACTTTGGTGGGTAATGTTTTTGCAGTTATAACCATGGCACTCAGACCCTCAGATGTGAACTTCTGGTGCAGAGAGTCTGAAGAGGCATCTGTGAAACAGTGAGCTGGGCAGGAGTACTGAGACACACAACAGCTATGGTAGCACAGGGAGTGTTTATGTACAGCCCTTCTCAAAACAATGAGGGGCTTTATAGACTTCAGGCTTTTTTTTTGGTGTCCAGAGATGTTTCTGGCAGATGAGAACACAGAATGCCTTCTGCACTGGCATCTTCCTGTTGCTTGGGTACTGCTGAATGCTGAGGGGGATTTTTGTGTGAGCCTTTATATCTGAAGAGAGCAAACATCTTTCTTTGTTCTCTTCTGTAGCTTCTTACAGCAACATGAGGAAAACATTATTGTTAAAGTACAAATGGCTGAGAAGCATGGGGTTTTCCTAAGTTTTGTACAATTTACCTAAGATAACTACAAAAGTTGTGTCAGAGGTAAAAAGAGAGTCTGGAAGACCTTATCTGATACATGCTGCATTCACAGTTTGTCTTCCTGTGTAAAAGCCCTAGCAGGAAGATAACTGGAGTATAATAGAAGAGGAAAATTTGAAGAAAGGATGCAGAAAATAGAAAAACAAACCACAAAGGGAGCAGAAGAAGAGCTTGGAGCCTTGCAGAGACAGGAGAGACACTGTCCTCAGACACCAGAGTGTTGACAGAAGACAACCTGAAGCAGAGCAGGGTACAGCAGCCCCATGTCTGCATGTCACCACCTGCTTCTTGGGTGACAAATTGTGAGACATCACTGTAAGCAGAGGTTGTGCTGCTTTCAGGCACAGGTGTACTGAAGTCCTTTAGCTGTACCTGTCCTTCCTAGGCTGTCCATCAGGAGCTTTTCAGGGACCTGTCAGACAGTACTTTCTGTTGGCTGTAATGTTTTGTAATTAAAATCTGCAGTTTGTGCTGGGCTGCTGTTCTTCAGTGATGGATCCTCGCCGTGTTTTCAGTTCCAGAGTGCTACTTTTTAAGCACTGTCACAAAATGAATGATCTCATTGATGGTTCAACATCATTCAGTTTTCTTCAAGCAAGTTGCTATGCTCTAACAAGTATTATCTAACTTTTAAGTGTAATTTGAAGCAAGGTTGAAGCAGAAATGTGTTGTAAAGGAGCAACTGTGTAATATGTTAAAAATTGATTTTATTGGAAAGTTAATTAACGACTGTTGATTTTTATCCCCCCCCGGAAGAGCTGAGACTAATGAAAAGTAATAAACTTCTAAATTGTTTTCCAGTTCACAAAACTCTTCCTGTCATCACCTTATCAAAAAGCTATGAGCTTCTCAAAGAAGGGGAAGAATTTGAAGTTACATGCATAATCACGGATGTGGATAGCAGTGTACAAGCTAGTTGGATTTCTCACAAAAGTGGGGTAAGTTCCTTCAATTGTATCATGTGTGCCTCAGCACAGTACACAGATTCTGTAGACATTCACATGCTTGTCTTGGGCTCCTGATCCTGTGTTGCTTTGGGTTTGTTTCATTTACAAAGATTCAGTATCCCACAGACTGGTGAGAAGGCAGCAACTGTCCTGTGCCCATGAGGATGGCTGGGAGGAAAAGCACCTGCATGGGCTTCTCTTCCCAAAAAGAAATTAAAGTTAGGCTCTTCAATGTGAAGTTTAGGTGACCTCTCTTGAGCTTCCTAAATATGGAAGCGTGGAGTGCCTACACATCACATTGCAATCAATGGGAGCTGCAAATATCAACACACGGACTGCAAATTACATATTCTAGTTGTTATCATTAACAGTAAAATACCTGCTAATTAACATGGGGTTGTGTGTGACAGGAATAGTAGTAAGCATTCCAAGGAATGATTAATTCATTTAAATTACATGGTGTGTCTCACTAACTGGAAAAGTTCTGAAAAATGAACCAGTGAACTGGCTTCTGTCTGCCAGTGATAGGTGATAGTTATTGAGTGGCATCACCAAATTAAATTATTGAGAGGCTCAGTGCTCCAGGAGTTTGATACTGGCAGCACAACTATTCTGCAGAAAAGGGGCAGAGAGATCCCCTTCCCTGGTAAGCCAGGGTGCTGCCAGCTCTGTCTTTGAAATGAGCAGCAGACATTGGGTTGTTTTTGGAAGTGCTTCTGGATCTTCCGATTGTACCCTGAAATTTAAATTAATCAAAAGCCCTTGTGAAGACCTTTTAGTAACTCCTACCATGTACTCTCCCATGCTAATTGACTGATCTTTTATTGCTAGTAGTAGTGACCAGAATGCATAATTCTCAGCCCATGTATATGGAAGAAAGACTCCTGTGATATTTGGATAAATCACATCTCCTCAGGCACATAACAAACAGGAGTCCTGTTCCCTGGGGCTGGGCATGCTGTGCTTAGCTAATCCACCAGCTCTGGCAAAGCTGTTCGTGCTAAGTGCTCGCTGTTCCAGAAATCCCACCCCACAGCTCTGAGCATTGAGAGGGTCTAAGTGACAGGAAGGTGGCTTGGGACATGCAGATCTGCTTTTGTTCCTGTGCAGGACCTTCATCTGAGAATTTCATTTCTTCTGTCATTCCCCTCCCTTTCCTGTGTTACAGATTGATGAAATTGAGGCCTTCCCTTGATTTTTTTGTGCTTCATAACTTTTTATTTAATGTATAAAAGCCACAAGGAGAGTATTTTCCCAATAAGTTTGACTTTTCTGTCCTTTCTAGTAAATAGTAGGAGCTGCTGTCTTTGAAATACTGACTATCGAATTAAATTTTGTATTGAAAGAGAACACATAAATTTCATATTTAAGTAGATTCAGAATTATGTTTTGTCTTGAATAGATGAGAGAAAAAAAACCAAAATGCTTTTCCCATGTATGACTGACGTTATCACCACTTTGGAAAATTAGGAGATTGGCTGTTAGCAACCACATCCATACTAAATATACTTCTCTTGTGATTATTATAAGTCAGGAGGAATCAAAATTGCATTGAGAAGCTTTAATTTGTCTAGAAGCTCTTGGAACATCCAAGAATTGCAATAATTCAAGTAGAAAATCATCATAAGTCCAGGTCTGCATTTGGTTTAATCACTGTAAATTTTATCAGTCTTTCCAACCATATCAAATGTTCTCACAGAAACAAAAATCAACATCTCAAAGCATTTATTTTTCTATGCATATGTATAGAATCATGACATACTTAAGAGGATGATGTTTCCAGTTTCCTTTAAGATTAATAAATTTAAATTGCTATAGACCAAGAATCAGAGAAGGTACCAGAAGGAGGATGCTGTGTATAGCCTGATACCAGCAGGGCTCTCTGCAGCATGCCTGCAATCAGGAGATGCTGTGGCCTTGGAACATAGAGCAAACATGGTTAAAATGAAGCCCCAGGACCTTAAATTCTCTCTTGTCATTTGCTGGGAAGCATTGCAACCATTAGAGAGTTGCTGAACTTTAGGCACCACCCTGAGATGCAGTGACTTCATACAAGAGCTTCAGCTCCTGAGCAAAGTCAGGACCCAGTGGTCATTTTGCATCAAGCCCTACAGTTAGAAGTGCTGTTTGAGCAAATAAAACCTTCACTTGGTTACTTGCCCTCTTGCCAATACTCACCTTAGTAGTGGAAATGTAGCCAGAATGAGCTGGGTCTGACCTTGGGCACAACAGCCTTGTCACACATAATGGGATCATTTGAAGAAGCTAGGGGTCTAGTTCTTTGGCTTGGGCTGGTCTCCTCCATTTGGCTCTCTTGGGGCAGGTGAGCACAGCCCCAAATTCACCCCACCCCCATCCCACGTCCCTCCACGTTCTTGCCTTAGAAGGGAGCTTGAGCAAGAAAAAAAAAAAAAGAAGGGGAGGGGATAGGACTTAGGAGAGGACATTATCTCCCAAGGCAGCTGATCACACACTTGTTTTGCATGGAGAGATTCTAGTGACAGGTTTGTCGTGCTAGCTTACAATTCCGGTTTAAAGTTATGAATATTAATATAGCAAAGTTATAATTACTTCTATTTTTAATTTATCTAGGAAAGATGATGCATACACAGTGTTTTAGATGTTAATTGTTTTTTACCAACAGATTGTTACAAGCAAAAGCAGAAATTTGGGTGATTATGGATACGAAAGGAAATTAACATTGAACATCCGTTCAGTGGGAGTTAATGATTCTGGAGAATTCACATGCCAAGCAGAAAACTCTTTCGGAAAAACCAATGCCACAGTAACCTTGAAAGCTCTAGGTAAATACTTCTTGTAGAAATCTTAACAATTCTAAGAGCGGGAGATTAAAAGTGAGAACACTGGGGAGTCTTCCCTTCCTTCTCTCCTTTTCCTCAAGCCTCTGCGAGCAAAGTTGGTTTTCTGTAAAGGTTATTGCTGACTGGTACCATATGGGATGGCTCAGGAAGTTGTGGTGTGTGTGACTGCTTTAATTTCTATAACCCTTTGCTTGTTGTTGGAAGGTGATACTAGAACAACCACCCAACAGTGTTTCTACCCCTCTCCTTTGCCTCACCCTTCCTGGTTTAATCTAAAATTTAAATCCGTTTTAACAAAGCAACTAATTTACCTTCTTCTGGTACTGTCCCTATGCTGAAGTAATTTGGCAGCACAAGTGCAAAGCACATCTTCAATACCTGCCTTCTGAGCATGGGGAATTTCACTGACAGTGTCAGTGTTTCTTACGTAGAAGCTGTATTTGTACCTCTATTTAAAATAATGCTGTGAGCAACATTAAGGTGCACATAGAGAGCATGGAATTGTTCCGGAGGTCACCCCCTTGTTAAACCCACTATCCATCACTTCTGCATGTTTTGGATCATGTCCTTAAACAGTGAGCAAACTCCCTTCCTCCTCTTGTTTAATAACAGATGTGTTTAGAGTCTGCCATATATTAACTCGGGTGACACACAGTGCCTTTTGAATTTTAAAGCTGCTGAAACCTGCTCATTTGATAGATTGAGTACAATTAAGGACATGTTGCTACAGTTAATAAGATCATTCTGGTCTGTGTAGTTGCTACAACTGTTTCAGTTCCATTCAAGGGTGCAGTAACTGAGGGAAGTGTAGCCCTTGATTCTTTTTTTCCTTTTCAAATCCCTTTTTCTGTTGCACAGAGACATACTCTGGCCACACTGCTTGTTTTGCTTTCCTGGGTAACGTAAAGAAAACAGAAGTATCTGACCTGTGTGGGTCGGATCTTCAGTGAACAGACAGAGGTTTGACTGCCCTTAACCTTGCTGTGCTGGTCGGGGGGGTAGGGCTCCAATGACAGGGATGTTTTCCTCATTTTTTTACAGGAGAGACTACATTCATATGTAAAAGAGTGAAACAGTGTGAAGTATGAAAGAAAATCTTCTCCCTAAGGGGATCAATGTGAAAGCTTTTATTATAAGAGGAGGGAAGTTCTTCACTACAGAAATTCTTAGTACTACTGCATATGCAAATGTAGCTTTAAAAAGGATTGACTTTGGAAAGTCTGGGGTTTAAAATAAGGCATGGCATTTTAAAAAGTGGGAAATAAAATTTTTGTTTAGTAAAATAAAAAGTTTGTATGTAATAAAAAATACCAGAGAAAAGGTGGAATCTCTCCTTCTGGGATAGTTTTCTCTCTCCACACTCTCAATTTTGAATTAAATAAGCTCCAACTTTTGGATACCTTTCACCATTTATTGTCAAACTGACTATATATACCTGAACTGTGCCAGCTCCCAGGGTCTTGGGAAGTGGTGTATGGTGTGCATGTAGAGAGAGATCTGGGTTTGCAATAGGTACTAAATCACTGTGACTTCAACATTAGCCAAAAGTTTTACAAGAAATAATGTGTATTTTTTGTAAAATTCCTTACTACTTTTTCTATCAGTCAATTTATCTGTAGAAGGTACTAGAACTGCATTACGGGGAGCAATAACATTATAATAAAATTTTATTTGAAGGGATACAGTTTGCATAGGGAATCCTGTGTTTATACAGAAAATTGAAAAAAGCTCTGCAAAGAAACTGCAAATCTTCAGTTTCCAGATTTGAAATATTGTCCTCTTTTCTAATGATGGTGATCGTTTTAAAGCATACCTGCCTGCTGTGAATTTACTTCATGCTTTCTTCTTCAAAGCATCTGTCAAGTGCTCTGGCAGATCCATATGCTTTCACCAAGCCCCACTGGCTCTGGTTTTCCCAAGCTCGGGTGCCCAGCTGGCCACAGCAGTTTGATTACTAAAAAGTGGGAAGAAGCAGGGATCTGAGATTGACTTTAGGTCTAAATTCAAGCTCTCAGTAAATGTGTTGCCTTGTAATTGCAATCTGCCTGTCAAACTGATAATTCCCTCATGAATTTCTGTAATTGGACTGAAAAACTTGTCTTTTTAAAGTGAATCCTCAATCTGATGAGTTTATTAATGAAATTAAAACCACTACAGCAAGGATGTTGTTAGACATGATATTTTGGAACGGAACTGCTCAGTGATAAATGGTATCTGCCAAATGAAAGATTAAGTCCCAGAAGCAGATGTACAGAAATGCCTTAGTTTAAGATGATTGGTATCCAGGCCTGTGGACTTAGCGCATTTTTCTCTAATTACAGCTTCATTTGTAATGTTGTTCTTAATTACACTTGACAAAGAAACCTTTAATGCTCTAGTATACTGTAATAAATTATTTTAGTTTGCTTTTTTTGTAATGTTTCTTTCACACCAGACAGTTAGCAAGTCAAATTTTTAGAGAAATAGAAATACTTGAGTAGAATCAAACACATGCTTGCATTTTTCCAAAAGCATATAGAAGGTATTTGTCACCAGAAGATGGAATTATTTATGCTAAGGCACTCAAGGCTGCTTTAAGTCCTGTGCCTCATGCTTTATGTAGCTAGTAGCCATGGTTTTGGCAGGTAAGGGTTTGAGTTCTGCTTTGCAGATAAGGTTTCCTCTTTCACAGTTGAATGTTTCATCACTGAGCTTGAAGTCATGTAAGTGTGGTTAGAGTACTCACAATCTTGTAAATGGCCCTCAAATTATTTTTCTTTTCCTTTTACAACCATCAGCTAAAGGATTTGTCCGTTTGCTTGCAACAATGAATACCACAATAGATATAAATGCAGGACAAAATGGAAACTTAACAGTTGAATATGAGGCATATCCAAAACCAAAGGAAGAAGTCTGGATGTACATGAACGAAACATTACAGAATTCCTCAGACCATGATGTCAAGTTCAAGACTCTGGGCAATAACAGGTAATATGCATGGCTGTAGGCTTCAATTTCACTTTGGAACAGCAGACGAGAGTCGGCTCTGGAAAGAGGAAAGTGGGGATGGTGAGAAAATTGTGACTATAAAAGATGTAGTACGTGTGGCTTGCCTCAGTAACTGGTGCAAAGTCTGCCAACCTACATTTGGAGCAGCGTCGAGCTAACCACACCATCTGAGGACCAGCATGCTGTTGACTCACGACTCACCTATTGCTGTCCAATAAGCAAAAAAGAGAATTAAGATTGGTTGTATGCAGAAACTCCCTTCACTGTCACAGCAGACCCCAGTGCTCTGGATAAAAGCTTGTGCTTCTATTTCTGCTGGGCACTGTTCTCTCCTTATCCCTTGTCTTCCAAAAATCCAGTGAAGCCCCTAGAACATGTGGCCTAGGTTGTGAATGTGGGTTCCCTCCTTAGTGAAAAGAGGAGCAGGTGGTGATGCATGCACGGGCTGAGCCTGATGCTCAGCTGCCACCCAGGCACACATCTGGATGTTAGAAGTGGCAAAACTTCTGCATGTTGCAAGTGCAGTGGCAATCATAATGTAACATAAGAGTGTTTGCATGGATGATGTCTGCAGAAAATTCCCTCCTGATTTTCCATGCAGCAGTTGCCTGTTCAGAGCAAGTTGTGTGTCTTAGTAATGCTTAATTTTTTTTCTTTACAGTTACACAAGTGAACTTCACCTTACACGACTAAAAGGAACAGAAGGAGGTATTTACACATTTTTTGTGTCCAACTCTGATGCCAGCTCCTCTGTAACATTTAATGTCTATGTGAAAAGTAAGTAAAGTGAACAGTCTGAAATATTTCATTATCACAGTCATTGTATTTTATACAACATAATGTATGCACAAGATGTCACAGTGTGGTTCAGCATATGAGAGGCTTTTTGAAGTGAAGCACATGCTGAAAAACTAAATGTCAAGTTATAAAAGTGCAGAGTACTCACACAAATCCACCTACTATCCAGCATGACCTTATATTCTAGCGAATGTATTCCAGAGATTACCAGAGAGCAGCTACGTTGTTTATACAGAAAAAAACCTGTAGCACCTGGAAACATGATCTCAAAAATGAGTATGTATCATAAACCTTTTATAATTTGAGGTGGAGCAGGATACACAGGAATTATAATTTGCATTTTTGGCAGCCAAATTAAGCTTACAATTGTTCTTAATTTGTTTAAGTTGGATGCAGAATTTGAAAGCTTGTCAGGAGAATTACTCACATTTAGATGCCTTTTGGCATCTAAATACTTCTGTATAATAGTATAAATCACCATTGTTTTAGAGAAATCTGCATAGCTTTACCAAAGTGTGAGTTGTCATCTTTGGGACATGCTTGTTAAGAAAGACCACTGGCCTCAGTTCCAAATAGCAATTTTCAATACAAAAGCTAAACTTCAAAATTAATTCAATGAAACCTTCAGAAAACCCTATCCTTAGTAGAGCCGTCCTCTTAGAGCATTCCATGCGCTCAGCAGATGAATACTGGCTGCTGCTAAAGGCCAAGCTTAAGGAAAATTAAACCAGGAGGGACTTTGAGCCCAGCAGGAGGAGTTGTACCTAAAGTAAGTGAATGTGCTGCAAATGCAGTTTTGTGTTGCTGCTGTGCTTTAGCAGCAATGTATCCTTTTTTAGGCATAGTTTTATGCAAAGGACTGTAAGACTTCCACAAATGCATCAAGTTCTTGCTCTTAATTTCTGATTGCTTCTCATTTATCACTGAAGATCAACATTTGTAGCATCTCTATTAACAGTGACATAGTTTGGATCTAGAAAAGTCGCTTGTGCTCCTTTCAGAATATGGTATTTCTTCCTTCATCTGTGAATGTTGACACTTGCATTGGGCCTTCTGTGTTTCCTAGCTCTGATTTCTGAGATAAGGGTACCTGTGATCTCAGATGTCCTTTGTCTTAGTGAGTGAGTGTGGGTCACAGTCATGAGGGATAATTCTAGTGTTTCAAAGATTAATGGAGCAAAATGTTGAGCCAGAAGTTTAATTTCTCTGAAGGAATGGGAAAAATTGCATAGTCTGGGCAAAAGAACTACAAAAACATTCACAGTTTTGGCATCATCAGGTGTCAGTTCTCAGTGCAGATCTCCATGTTGCTGCTTTTGAGGCATGTGCTACTTTAAAAGCTGAAAATCCCTGTGGATCATGGTTAGGAAACCAGACCAGGAAGAGAATAGAGGAACAGAATAGACAAGGCAAGAGGGAGCATAGACACTTCTTCTGAATGGCTTGTCCATACAACCAGCAGCATTCAGGTCTGTTTCCTTCTTTCTTCAACTACTGGTCTTGTAAGTAGCAAGATCAGTCTTGGGATGCCATGAGGACACTTAGGCAGTCTCATAGAGCCTATGCTACCATGCACTGTGGCCCTGGGTGGATTGCAGCCATTGCTGAAGCAACTGGATTTGATGCACTTGACTCAAACAGTTTCTTTGGGCATTTTGACTAAGCTCCTGTAAACATTTTTTCATTTGGAAAAAAAAGAGACTAATAGATTGGTCTTTCTGGGGGTTGTTTTTAACAAAACCCCCTAGAAAAGGGGTTTTCACTGGCTTGTAAAATGCTTATTGTTTAGTGAAACACCAGCTGCATGACAACATACCATATTATTCAACGTAGCAGAGTAACTGCCATGGGTGAGTCATGTATGGGTGGGTCAGGTCCTGATCTAATGGTGTGTCCTCACCTGACACTGTTGTGAGGGATTTTGCATAAATTGCTTAGATGTAGCTGGCTTCAGCATGTAATCAGCAGAAAATATCCAAACAGGTAAAACAGGATTCACAATCAGGAGAATGTCTTCATGTAAACAAATACTGATGCTGAAGCATTTGCTGAAAGACATGAAAAACGCAGTGCAGAAGCACTTGCCTTGGATTTAAATATTTAGCAATTGCATATGCTAATCTGAAACAATACTAAATTGCTCTTAAAATAGTGCAGTAATTCATAATAAATGTATAGAGGTAAGCAGCTCTATAAAATTAGGAGCCAAAAAGGAAATTAGAGCTTGACAAGCCGCATACTGTACTCAGTTACAATTAAAAAACTAGAAACCTCCGGAGTGGCAAGGTACAGTGTATCTAGCAATTAGCAGAGGAATCTTCCAACTAGTAACTGCATTTAGTGCAAAATAATGTCTCAGCTTTATTATAGTCAACAAAACATTACCTGTGCAGTTGGGGCTCCTGCTGCAAAGAGAAAACTGGTCATGGTATTGTAGATCCCATGAAACCAAGCTCAGCTGTTTACCTGTCATTGGACTATGCAGTGAACAATGAGGAATCACCATGATATTGTAAAAAGATTTGTTCCAATCCAGGAAATGTAGCTCCAGCAGGAAAAAAACTCTCTCTTTGTCTGGGATGACTGACAATGCCTATTAAGTGTTACTTTCTAGACGTTTACTTCATTAACAATGAAGAAAGGGAAACTGGCAATAGAAAGCAATTAAATGCAGAATTTCATTATACAGAGCACTGAATTAAAATAGGAATGACCTCTTATAAGTCATCTTTGATATATTCAGAATCAACATTAATAAAAGCTGAAAAGCAATTAATAAACTTAGTGAAATTAGACGTTTAAGACATTTAATTCCTGATTACAGAAGGCGGTATGTATATATGCTGAACAATGTAACAAAATGTGAAATATTTAAGGGGTTAAAGTCAGAACAGTTAGCAACATCTAGTCATTAGGAGTCTGATAGCAGGAGGGGTAATTAGGCAGTGCAAGTCATAAAATCTAGCACAGTAAAATTCCTTTTAAAAAGAAGATGCGTGGTGACAGCTTAGCATCTGTTTGCAAAAGCCAGCCCATCTTTGCTCCAGCATCCCCTAATCTCAGGTGCTGAGACACATGCACCCCTGAGCTGGCAAAGGAGCAGCCAGTGGGGACTGCAGTAGCAGCCATCTCAGTCCCCTTGGGACTGGCATGGGGGGCTCTTGGCCTCCTCAAGTGAAATGCATCCCTTAATATCTCGGAGCCAGGGAGGCTTGGGAGCCCTCAGTGCTAGTGGGGAGAGGCTGGTCATGCTAATTGCCATATCAAAGTGCTTCACCAGGCACATGGCAGGCAGAGCTGCTCTTAGGTCAGCACTTCTCAGAGGCTGCTGCAGCTCAGCTTCCCGTGGCACCAAGGCTGCACCGCTCTGCCTGAACAGCATAACCTGTCATCTCCTTCCGCTCTTGCAGGATGAGTCCATGTGGGCTTGTGTCCATGTAGACAGGCTTTTATTGCACTAGGGTTTTACAGTGGAAAGAGCCCAACTAATATGGGCATTTTTGTTTCCCTCAGTCAGCTTCAGATGTTACGTGGAGACCAACTCTGGCACAGTATTTTTTCCAGGGCTTAATGCACAGATGCCTCTTATATTTGACTTCTCAGTTCTCTCATTTCTTCAGTTACATTGTGCTGTAATGTTGCCTAAAACACAAGCATATACCTAAACAAATATGGGTTGTAGTTTAGCTAATTACAATTTCACAATCCAGCCATTTTGATTGGAATTTCAGAAATGTGAATTACACGTATTCTGTGAGCATTGAGGCTGGGTGAGATGCTGTGTGCTCTCAGAAAGTTCCTCACCAAATGAGTAATGCTGAAAATCAGTCTCAACATTTTGCAACAATGTTTGGTTCTTGGTGTTTTGCATAAAACACAACATGCGGATTTAGAAATGAAAGAACATTCGGTTCCTGTAACATGAGTCACGGGGAGGTGGTATGTGATTGAGAATATACGTGTGCTTTGTTGACTCTAATTTAATCAGCGACTAGAATATTCATTAAAAACTAACGCTGTGCAGTCTTCGTACATGGGTTTTATCTGAAATAAATGTGTGTTTTCCCACTGCAGTCTGTACAGCTTCACTACTTTCTAGAATTAATTACGAGTTCATCTTATATTTCTGTAAAGTTGTATTATCTGATCATGGGCTCTTAACTTGTATCCATTGGGTGAGCAGCGTCATTGCAATGTAGTCTTTTATAGTTTCTTTCATTAACTTCAGTTTAGGTGATTTTGCAAGGAAGCTAAGGTTGTTAAGGGAAGGGAGGTCACTAATTCCAATTTCATTGGGAAAGAAACCTTGCTGTGTTGGTGGTACTCTTGGCTGAAGCCTATGACATTGGACTAATGACTCTGAAGTCCGCCTGACTGCAGTGGTTTTCTGCCATTCTTGAAACAGGCGCTCCCAAACCAACTGCAGGACTAACTCCTATGCAGGATGCACTGGCTGGATGAATTGCTTTCTAAACTACCAACAGATTCTCATTTTGAAAGCTAATACGTTCAGCCAAGTGTCGGCTTCCTCTACCTGCAGCATTTCAGAGCATCAGGCAGTTGGACAGTTCAGTGTCTTAGAGGAATGTGTGTCCTCTGTTGGGAGGTCAGCACCAGTTGCCTTGCATTGTAGTTCCTTTCCTGGCTGCAGTGGTAACATTGAATACACAGAACAGATGTAAGAGGGATGTGGTTTGACAGATTTAGTACACTTTTAACTAGGAAGAAACTGTCCTTTTTACAGATGGGTAAAGTCATGCTGTGCAGGAATGGGAACTTTACTGTTGTTCCAAGCACACACTTCTTTGGGTTGTTTAAGCTCTTAGCTTTGCTGGTTTAGGATCTTTCATCAAATCAAATACTCAGGTGAGATGAGGTATTCTTCTAAGGTTCAGCCCAACATTCAGTGTAAGAGCTAATATTTTCACAAATGTTTGATTTTTGAAGGACACCAGTTCAGACCCAGACATCCTTTAGTCTATGAAGGTCTTATTCACCTGAGTGATTCCCGGTTGCTGGTGTGAAGAGCAAATAGCAGTGTAAATTCTGTGTTCCCCTAATGGATGACTATTGCTTTTCTTTATTGCAGCAAAACCTGAGATTCTCACTCTGGATATACTTAGCAATGGTGTTCTCCAGTGCGTAGCAGCAGGATTCCCAGCCCCTACCATATACTGGTATTTTTGCCCAGGAACTGAGCAGAGGTAAGTTAAGTAACAAGAGTCTCCAAAGGTTATTTTAGGTGCAACACATCCAATTGCTAATTACAAATTAAGAACATGAAATTACTTGGTAGTAGTTAGATTCAAATGTTGCATCATAGTTTTCATCCTTTTTGGCATTGCATTATTTGTAGTAGTTCGTGAGAAGGCAGGAATACATTTCATTTTTCTCCTCTGTGTTCTGTCCTTGAAACGGGAATAACCAACATTTTCTGCTGCGTAAAAGTAAAAGCCAAAGTTTTTGCTGCAAGCCAGCTATGGATTGTATCAGCTTGGCCCCAAATGACACATGTTCTATATGCAATTTCACAGAATGGCAATCACAGAATCACTTGTGAATATGGCTGTTATAATTTGTTTTATTGTGTAATGAAGTAATTTTTCCAGACATAATGTAATTAGATTTCTGTTCACATGAAACATATACAAGTAAACAAGTCCAGTGTTGTTAGGAATAAAGCTGGATGTTTTGAAAACCAGGTGTTTATTAGAAGATTGCAGAGTTTCACTGTGAAGTGAGTGAGCATTTGTGAAGCAAGTTTTAAGGTTTTGCTTGACTTCCCTCATGGTTATAGATATCATACTAGCAAGTAGTGGTTATAGATATCATACTAGGAAGGAATCTCCTTCCAACCGGTGTAATCTGTTTTGTGTCTAAAATAATGTTTATTTCCTTAATGGTTTCTAATAGTACCTTTTTTAAAATCTTAAATGTGTGCTCATGCAGTAAATATGTGACGTATGAAGGAGAAGCAACATCTTGAGAGAAAAGAACTGGCTATTTTCTGACTGCATGTAAGCTTAATGGTGTTTATTTATATTATGGACTTCTTTTGTGCTGTAGTAAGATGATGCTTGGGGAACATTTTCAGAAGTGGGTAATAGACCACAACTGCTTGACAATGTCAAATGTTATAAAACCCACAGAGAAGTTACAGACCTGTAGGTATGTCTAACCAAAAGCAAATGCAAAGACATCATGGTCTCCAGCTGGGCCAGGCTAGGAGTATGTATCCGTTTCTCCCACTACATACAAGACCATGAGGTGCCATGAGTAGGCTGTTTCAGGATTAAGATCTTCAGCTGAATCCATTTGTAGACCAGAGTTGTTCAGTTCTCTGTTGGTCTGGCACTTCAGGCAGCAATCCATTGCAGGTAAATGTCAATATTGTTTCTCCAGGTGTTTTGATTCACCAACAATATCCCCCATGGATGTGAAAATTGGTTACACAAATTCATCAGCACCGTCATTTGAACGAGTCCTGGTTGAAAGCACCATTAATGCCAGCATGTTCAGGAGCACCGGCACCGTGTGCTGTGAGGCCTTCAGCAATGGGGACAGGAGCTCTGCTTTCTTCAACTTTGCTATTAAAGGTAATGTCCATAAAACATGGGTGGTGTTTGGCTCTTTCTGGAAAAGGATAAGTGGTTTTGTCATAAGAAAGTGTACAGTACTGTGACTGAGCACATGATAACATACTACGTTGCATGTTCTGCCTGTCAAAGTCTTGCTTTAATTTTTCAATGACTATTGTGGTACTGCCTTTTTATGGCACCTGTTCTGCCGTGCTGTAGGTAGGTAGGTTTCTTGTGTCTGTGCAGCACAGAGGAAAACCACCTACAGCATTACCCTGGCTTCCCCCCTCTCTCTCCCTTTTGTTCTCCTGTCTTTGTCTGCTGTTTTGACTATTTAGGCCATCAGTCCTTTTTTCAAAGAAAGATTGCATTTTATTTTAGGTTTTTACAATGTCTCAGGAAAAATGCAGTCCCTAACTTGCCTGGAGCCTAAGTGTCCTGCTGCTATAAAAGAAGTAACAACAACAACATACTGCAAAAGGGCTTATGAGTTTTGTAGTGGTATTTGCAGGTTTGTGGGGGAGAAGAAAAACCTAGTAGAACATAGATGATTTGAAATGTGTTTGTAAAGCTGTGCTCTTCTTTGCAAAACCAAATGTTCTGCTTCTTTTTTTTTTTCTGTTAAACCCAGATATAACATACAAACAAATACACCAGATTTGGGGCAGATGGGTTGTAGTAGAATGGTATTTCTTCACTACTTGGCACAACCTCTTCTTGTAAAGACTGTGCTGTAGTGATCATACTTAGGTGGAGGGCAAAGGGGAAGGGAAGAAATTGGGACTTCAGATAAAAGCTTCTTTCTTTAACCTAACTTGACTAAGATCATGCCAGCCCCTTGCATTAACTGATCTTAGTGCCAAGCCATCTGAATTAATGAAGCTGAGACTCCAAAGGCATTGAACTGCATGGTTTCTGTGCCAGTTCCATCTCCCACAGCTAATTTGGGAAAGACAGTCTGATACAACTTGATCACATCTGGGAAAGTCAAAATCCCAAACTGTGTTTCACAAAGAAGAACCAAGGAGAGGTTTCCACCTGCATATTTTTAATTTAATTTTTCTTGTTCAGTATTTTTAGGAGAATTTTCTGTTTCTTTCCAGAGCAAATCCGTATACATACCCTTTTCACCCCTTTACTAACTGCATTTGGAGTTGCTGCAGGACTGATGTGCATCATAGTCATGATCCTGGTGTACATATATTTGCAGGTAAAATCAGAAGCCTCTTTGCCCAAATTAAAAAAAGTGTGTGAGCTACTTGTGGAGTCTTCAGTAGTAACAGCTGTTCTCTTTCTTTTCCAGAAACCCAAGTACGAAGTTCAGTGGAAAGTTGTTGAAGAAATAAATGGAAACAACTATGTTTACATAGATCCAACACAACTTCCTTATGATCACAAATGGGAATTTCCTAGAAACCGTTTGAGTTTTGGTTAGTTTAGATTTATTTAACTTCATCTGCAGGGTGGAACCTTCATGCCTCATATGAGACTTTGGTCAAACACCAGGGTTTGGTCACAAAGGTGTTGTGCAATAATGCAGATAGTGATAATTGCTTATTCTTGTCTTGGGACAAAAGGCAAGCAGGCGTGTCTGCAATAGCTTCCTTGATACAATAAAATAAAATGTTGAGCCCTACAGGAGGAAGTACTCAAAGTCATTACAGTGTATTTTGTTTGCTTTATTAGGTAAAACCCTTGGTGCTGGAGCTTTTGGGAAAGTTGTTGAAGCCACTGCTTATGGTTTATTTAAGTCTGATGCTGCTATGACAGTAGCAGTAAAGATGTTGAAAAGTAAGTTGCTGTAGTATACTATATTGTGTTTTCTCTCTTCCATCTGGTTGGTGTGTTAGGTACTGAACGCTGTGCTTTGCCTTGCAGCAAGTGCCCATTTAACGGAGAGAGAGGCCTTGATGTCAGAGCTTAAAGTGCTGAGTTACCTTGGAAACCACATTAATATCGTGAATCTGCTTGGAGCTTGCACTATTGGAGGTGGGGTTGTCTGCAGATTATTGTTCATTTCTGTTCTTTTTTTATTGCCAGGAGGATGAACTTTGTGAAGAAGAATCCAAGGTGCAGCTCTAAGCGTAGAAGTCATAAATTTCATCTTAAAATCTTATATTTCGTGCTTAGACAGGTTGCAGATCATCATGATTATCACCTGTGATTTACTAAATCTAGATTTTAGGCTCATCGTAAAAACAGTAGTAAGACCACTGTAGCTGCAGCTAAACAGGAAGGTTGCTTTTATTCTCTTTCATGTGAACCATTGGGTGCTTCCTTCTTGAGAGATGACAAAACATACGGTATAAATTTTTACCTCCACCACACTGTTCCTCATTATTGAGAAGTGGCTCCTTACTGGTATCCAAGGTGAAGTCAGCAGGCTTGTCTTCCAGCCTTCTGTTTAAACTGCAAATGTATCTGTTAAGGCACCACTAAAGGTACAAATTCTAAGCAGCAGAAAGTTGAGAGAAGTAATTTTCCAAATAAAGTATTGCTCAACCCTAATGTTTCATATTTAGTATTGACTTCATAAGTTATTTTTCTTACATAATAAAAGCTACAAAACCTCCTGAAGTGTCAATAGAGTGATAGAAACCTGTATTTTTAATTTGTATGCATTTTAGTATGAAAGAGGGTATTGCTTCTTACACATTTTTCAAAGAAAAGGAGCTTGTAAAAATTCATAGTTTTAGACAAAGGCAAAACATTTCTCACAATTGATGGTTTAAAAATAGGATGAAACAAATTTTGTTCAAGCAGCCAGCTAAGTAGACTCACTGGCCTGAATGCATGTCTCTCTTAGTGGAAAAAATGTGGTGCCTGTAAGAAAATCACACCACAAACACTTCTTTTGCTATTGTGAAAGCTATAATTTTTAGCTGCAGAAAAATGGAAATAAACCAGTGAGGTTAGGAAACGATGGTACAGAGTAAACTTAGAATATTAAAATAAAATCAGAAAGGGGAATCAAGTCATCTTCAGCATGGATGTTTATAGATCAAATATGCATCCTTTGAGTGAATGACTTCAGCTATGGACCTTGAATATGTAATTACACTGCATGTTATTTCATCTCTAAGACCTTGTGCAACGTAGTTTTCTCTTGCAGCAGGCTGTTCTGTTTGAATGATTTTTCCTATTATACTGCAGAATATAACACTCTACATCATTTCCAAAACATTACTGAAGGAGTGTGAAGCTCTACTGTAAACAGAAGTGAATCAAAAGGATTAATGTTTGAAGCTTGAATTACTCTTAACGTTTGGTACAAATAACTTCCTTCAGGAAGTGAGCAAAATCAAACAGATGTGTCTGGCCAGCAACATTATCACATGAAGACAGAGAAGAAGACTTATTTGTTTAATTTTTGTACAATGCAATGCTATTGAGGGGCAGAACATTAATTGGGACACAGCTTTAGCTGGACCATAGTTGTTCATCTGTGAAAGGGAAGATGCTGGATTACTTTTCTATAACTTTTCAAGTCTAGACAGTGCTAGGCAGTGTGATTTTTTAATAGTCCAGCCTGTGTTCTTCATTGAATGCTGGCATTATGTAAGGTTTTCTGCTTTGAAAACAATATTCACCAGCTTTCTAAATCTTACATGCATCTACAGGTCCCACTCTGGTCATTACAGAATATTGCTGTTATGGTGATCTTTTAAATTTTCTGAGACGGAAACGAGATTCATTTATTTGTCCAAAACATGAAGAACATGCAGATGCAGCTGTTTATGAGAACCTTTTGCATCAGTCAGAGCCTGCAGCGTAAGTGTGACCTGCTGAAATGTGCTCGTGGTTTTAGAAGATTGGGAAGGAGGAGAAATCAAAGTTTATTAGGGATAAGAGGTGTGGAGAAACATTCAATGTGGCAGGCTTTGAAGATTCTCTGCTGCACAAGAAAACAATTTAATTAAGAGGATATTTGTTCAGGGGGTGGTTTATTCTAACAGTATCATTATATACAGAGTGGGTTGTATGCACTCTTTGTTTTATTTCTTTATCAAAATTTCTGCAGTTATTTCATGCACCTTCTTGGCTCCAATCTTTGTACATATTTGTGTTTATTGTTATTTAAACTTTGGTAGTGCTTATTTAGCAGCTTGAATGACAATTTCCCCAGTGTCAGGCTGTTAGTGCCCTGAGCTCTCCCAAATTCCTGCCTTCAGAAATGACTTTTTACAAAATCAAACCAGCGTTTTAAAATGTCAGCAGCAGGCTGCCACTGACAGCTCACTGCATTTTGTGGTGATACAACCTGTGTCATGACTCTGAGATTGCTCTTGTACTCAATTCATCTGTGTATTTTTAACTGCTGTGTTTTATATCCCACCCCAGAGTTCTTTCCAAAGGTGTTGCCAAGCAGATTTCCTTCCGTTTGCAAAGTGAGAGGCAGCTTACCAAAACCTAGGGGCTATTACAATACCTGCCCATTCTAAATTTTAGTCTTTTTATGGCCCCAGTGGGCCCATTACATTGTGTTGGCAGTCGTGAAACAAGCAGGCAGACCCAAGGAGTTGGAAAAGTTCTTTATCCCAGCTAGGCATAGTAGTGGTGAAGCTGTTTGTGCCATGGCAATAAATGGGTAGCTGACAATGCCCAGAGAGGTTGGGACCACTGGGGTGATGAACATAAGGCTGTGACTTGCCATTGGAGGTGTGTCCTCTGTTCAGTGAAGGGATTTTGCTGTTCAAGCTTTTTGAGTTATTGTAAATTGAGTGTACAGATTGTAAATTAAGTTATTAACAGCAGAGTATTTACAAAATCCTCATGTTAGTATTTACTGCTGCTGAACATGTCAGATGTGTTTTTGGCGGTAACTAAAGCTATTGGTGATCTCATTGCTCCTTCCCATGTTAGCTCAGTGGCTGCATTCATTGTTCTTAAACTAAGCAGATGTTTCAGGCTAAGGAAGTATATGAATTCTAATGGCAATGAAATGAAAAATACCGAAGTACATCCATCATTTCTAAAGGTGCCTAACTGTATATTTATAAACCATATAGTATAAAAATCTGTACATTTGAATTATATATAGCAATAAGAAAATTTAAACTTAAAAGAATGTAGCAGATGGCTGTCCCAAGCCTTAGGTGATTTTTTGAAATATATACGAATCCCCTATGGAACTTGGAAATTTTTGAATTTAACATTTTTTACCATTTGTCTTTTGCATTTCAATTGCCAGTTGAGCTGCTGAAATATTCTGGTAGAAGTTGGTCTAAGCAGAAAAAGGAAGCACTAGCAAACCCTGTGAAATTCTGAATGTTAATTTATAAGGAAAGAAGTCTGTATAAATAGTATTCATGTAAATGGTTTTGTTTGCTTACCTGAACCAAACTCTAGACTTTGAGGTATACCATTAACTGTACCAACAATCCTCTCTTTCTGTACATTTCCTGAGGCATTTCCTCATTTTTTTTCACACACCCATGAATTTCCAGTCAACTGATCATTTGTAAAGCAATTATTCAGAAGGTTGGCCTGATGTTGGCTTTTTGTTTGGATAGTTTTTGAAACCTTTTTCACTAAACTATGTTTCTTTTGTTCTGCTGCCTCTACAGTGATGTTGCCAATGAGTACATGGACATGAAACCAGGAGTGTCATATGCAGTCCCACCAAAGGCTGACAAAAAACGACCTGTGAAGTCTGGTGAGTTCAGTTACAAGGAATTCTGTGTGCTGATGGGAGTGCAGGAAGATGGGCTTCATGGATTTGAGTTTTAGCAGATTTGTCTTTTGTGAATGAGGACACTTAAAACTCAGTAATTGATGTGAGAAGGCTTGAAAAAGACCAATATGCTAAATTACAGTGTCTTGTATTTCTTCACACTTAAATGGAGTACCCAGGATTATTTTTTACTTTCTGGTGATGGGCTATTTATGTGATTCTAGACTGGTACTTACTAAAATTACTGCTTTGTTTAATGTCAAAACAACTCTACATGATTTCTACATGATTACATTTGCTTAACTCAAAAGCTGTTGTTGTTTATGTTGTGTAGGATCCTACACTGATCAGGATGTTACCCTTTCTATGCCAGAAGATGATGAGCTTGCTTTGGATGTAGAAGATCTGCTAAGCTTTTCTTACCAGGTGGCAAAGGGCATGAGCTTCCTTGCCTCCAAAAATGTAAGTTAAGGATTTTTCAAAGATGGACAGAATCAGTAGACTTTTCGTCACTTTCAATGTTTTAATGTGATCTGTGTGTTTAAATGCTGAACATTTCCGTGTTCTTTTCAACAAGCACTGCAAACTGATAAGCTCCCTCTCATACCTGAAGCTTTACCTGATGTTGGAGTTGTGTACTGTGCTTATTGGCCAAAAGTGCTGTTTTATATCCCCTAAAACAGAAGTCAGTGCTGTTGTATGTCCACTGTTGAGGATAGTAGAATCAGTGTGAAGGTATCTATTTGCATGAGTTTTAAACAATGCTGCACTTGCTACTTCTCTCATGCAGAATACTGCCTTAAACAGGGGAGATATCATATTGTGTGCTCTTTTTTGTAAGCATGGCTCAATTCACAGAAGATGTCTTGATTTTTAGTTTTCTGGAAAGATAAAATCAGCTGACAGACCCACAAAAAATCTTCATTGCTACACTGAACACAATAGGCATTCCTCTCAGTTTCATAGGAGAGGTATTGCATAACAGAAGGGGATTTATAAAGAAGTCTTAAGCACAGCATCTTCCTATTAGTGCTATTAGTATCTTCCTCTGGTTATTCTTATATTTTATTGCAAAAATGAAATGCCATTTAACATGTAAATATTATAACTAATGTAGCTACTAGAGGTGCACCTTAAATAAAGTGCAAAACCAAATTTAGACAAATTTAAGGAAAGGAAGACAATCCTGGAGTCCTGTATTACTACTGGAAAATGTGTCTTGAACTCTACTTTGAGGAAAGTGCACATTAAAACTTCCTTTTGCACTTTTTTTTTTCTCCCATTGTTCCTTATTCCAAACTGAACCATAAGCTTCCCTTTAGTTTATTTTTCATCTATCAACACATTCAAAACAGACCTGACATGGAAACATAGCATATTACAGATGATACACAGATTCACCACACTCCTTCATCCTTCACTGTTGAGGACATCCAGTGCTTAGCACACATGTTCTGTATTTCTTTTCCTGAAGAGTGGCCCCCAGATCATATGTATTATTCCTGGTGACTTTTTCTTTATAGTCTTCCCATTTTTACAGACACAGTGGCATTAAATAGCAAAGGCAGTAGAGAATGTAACATCACCTCACCTTGAGGATGGGAAGTAAAGCGCAGTATTGCTTTGGCAGTGCCGAGTTAACACCTATATCACAGAACTAAATTGCAGTGCACTAATATGTTACTGGTCCTCTTCAGCTGTATACTTACACTTTTGGCTCTGGCAGTTAAATTAGTTAATGCAGAATGCTGTAGGCTGATGGATAAGGTGCCTCAGATTGCCACACATCCTTGAGGGAGAGGGTCCATGAAGACCAGCACGCAGAGTGCCCAGCTGGTCTTCCACAACTTGCTTGTATGTCAAGGCTGTGCAGGAGTTGGGATAGGAGCTTGTCTGGGGAGGGAAATTGCCTTAAGCACTTATTGCCTTAATTGCAAGACAGCTTCCTCCCTTGGACAAAGTCTCTGTTCAGTGCAAACTGCACTGATTCTGGAGGAGCAAGGCAGAGCCATACTGACTCTTGGCCATTCCTTCACCTTACTGCTTCAGTGCTGTATGACAGCTTTACATATGCAAAGTGCAGAGTGCATTGTACACAGAGGTGAATGAGAGTCTACCAAAACAGTGGAATTATTAAAAATTGTTCCTCATGTAAGCATGCTAAAGGGACAGAGATTAAGTTACTTGTGCAATCTGAAGTTACTTTCTCAGCTTGATTTTCCTAACTTTTGATCGTTTAGGTCATTTTTTGGTTAGAAATTCCAAAAGTTATGTATTTCAAGGAAAAAAACAAAAAATTAACTGTCTTCATTTATTTTTTATACAGTTGTGGCCTGTGTGCTAAATGCCATCAGTAAAGCTGAAGCTTAATACTCTCCTTTGTTAGAGAATCACCTCCATTCTCTAACAAACACGGGCTCCACAGTTTTATACAAAGAAACGCAGCTGCTGGGAAACTCAAGCACCCTTCTGAAACTGCACTTACCAACACATGCCCACTTCTAAAGTAAAAACTGGAATATAAGGTGGTCAGGTCACTGAATGCTGACCATCTGTTGAAAGATACTGGCATGTGAGAATTTCCACTATTTTAAAATGCTTAAGTCTGCTTCAGCTCTTGTAGGTACTTCATAATTTAGCTTTTCCAGAGGACTATTTCTGTTATAGGATTCATTTTCTGTGTTTGTGTGCTTTGAAGTTGTTACCATAATTTCCCTTATTTTCAGATTTTCAGCACTTGATGTGAGAAGGCTTGAAAAAGACCTCTCACATAGTTACTTAATAGAATAACAATAACAATAGTTACTTAATAGACTATAGGGACTATTTTGGAAACAAACCACATTTTCCCTCTCTTTGTCCTATATTAGGAAACAAGCCAGTGATGATTTTGATGAATCAGAAAAAAGTGCATTAAATTTTAGTTGAGAATGTGAAACACCGCAAAATTCAATGACTGCGACTGGTATTTTCTAAAATTAATGCATTAACAACCTTATTAATGTGAATTGATGTAATTATTGTAAAGATATGACATCAGAATGTTTACTCATCTGAGTAAGCTTATTGGCACATGGCTTCATTGTGATTTACAGCTTGCCTTAAAGTGCATAATACAGTAAGTTACATAGCTAAGTAAACATGTAACCAAGTAATAGCCTGTTAAGAATATTATTAACTAGTTTTGTTTGTTTACTGTTTAGTGCATTCACAGAGATCTGGCCGCAAGAAATATTCTTCTAACTCATGGTCGAATTACAAAAATCTGTGACTTTGGCCTGGCAAGAGATATAAGGAATGACTCAAATTACGTGGTCAAAGGAAATGTAAGTACACATGATACTTTATACATTTGTTTTAAGTTAAGTGAGTTCCTGTTGTCTTAATATGCAGAGAAAACTCTTCATTTGATGGAAATCTGGATTTTCCAGTTCTGGTATATATCTATCTGTCTATCTATCTATCTATATATATCTGTGTTGGCTAGCAGGGGAAATTTCTGACATAGATGTGTGTGCTGACAAAATCCTTGCTTTATACTTGTTATACTGGAAAATATGTGCTCATACCTGAATGTATGTTATAGTGGAAGAGATGTTTTTGCTGCAGCATTATAATGTCCACTCTTCTTATTATACATGAATGTACTCAATGTTACTGCTCTGTAAGTAGTTGCTAATTTTGTCATGGAAGCACTCTGGTATCCCTATCCTAAATCTTGGAATTATTTGGAAACTTTTCCCTGGGTGTTGCACTATTTGTCCATTATTGAAATAGTTTATTTAAAAATATCTAAATAATCAGGGATTTGTAGCTTATCCTTTTCCTTGAGGGATCAATCAGACAATGAAAACTCAAGTGTCAATTTACTGATTAGAGCATCAATGGGGGGCAAAAACATCTTGGTTTTCTCTGATTCCATATAGACATCCTCACCTCATATGTGTAACAAACACAGCTTTAGCTTGCAGCTATAGTTCAAACCCTGTAACAGGGTTGGAACAAGATACTATATTTTGATGAGAAAAGTTTAAAACCTCCCATGTAGAAGAACACCAATCTCACAAGTACCTATTAAACCTCTGGAGGGGTACAAAGGTGCTTTGAAGTGATGTAGATTATCTTGGCAGCACTTGCAGTCCCCTTTAAAGTGCCAGTGCAGTAAAAAGAGCCCTACTACAAAAGAAAATTGAGCTGCTCTGTGGTTAAGCTGGAGAAGTGTTTATGAAGTATAGGTATTTTGCATCTCAGACTGATTTATACTGCCTGGCTTAGTGTTTTAAGTCTGTGTCAGATAGGTGCAGCCAGCTGCTGCCTTCAGAGTAGGTATGCTTTCACTTGCACTGTTTTTCAAAGGAGAAGATCCCTGTTCAGCAAGGCAGCCCTTGTCCCCAGTTCAGATGAGAGCTCCATGATCTTAATGAAACAAGTGCAAAGGCTACCTGTGTCTTTTATTCTGCTCCAGTCAACCTTCATAAGGGATGTTTCTATTCCCACACAAACTTAGGAAAATCACAGAATTATAGAATTGTTCAGGTGTTAAAAGACCTCTGAGATCATTCACTCCAATTGCTAACCCAGCACTACCAAGTCCCCTAAACCATTTCTCTAAGCCCTGCATCTACATGTCTTTTCAATACAGGGATGGTGACTCCATCACTTCCCCAGGCAGCCTGTTCCAGTACTTGACAACCCTTTTGGTGAAGAATTTTTCCTAATACCCTATCCAAACCTCCCCTGGCACAATTCAAGGCCATTTTCTGTGGTCCTGTCACTTGTTGTGTAGAAGAAACAGATCCTCACCTTGCTACACCCTCCCTTTGGGTAGTTGCAGAGAGCACTAAGGTCCCCCCCAGCCTCCTTTTCTTTGAGATAAACAATCCCAGCTCCCTCAGTTGCTCATTGTAAGGCTTTATGTTCCAGACCCTTCATTGCCTTCATTGCCTTTCTTTGGAAACACTCCAGCACCTGAATGTCAGTCTTGTAGTGAGGGGCTCAGAACTGGACACAGGATCTGAGGTGCAGCCTCACCAGTGCCCAGTACAGGGGGACAATCACTGCCTGCTCCTGCTGGCCACACTATGGCTGATACAGGCCAGGATGCCACTGGCCTTCTTGGCCTCCTGGGCACAGCTGGATCATGTTCAGCTGCTGTCACCAGCAGCCCCAGCTCCTTTTCTGCTGGGCAGCTTTCCAGCCACTCTGCCCCCAGCCTGCAGCACTGCAGCGGTTTGTTGTGACCCAAGTGCAGGATCCACCACTTGGCCTTATTGAACCTCATACAACTGGCTTGGCTTATCAATCCAGTTTGTCCAGATACCTCTGTAGAACCTTCCTGCCCTCCAGCAGATCAACACTTCTGCCCAAAATATATCTATATTAATAGACATTACTTTTATTTGAATTTATTTTTTTCTGCTGATAGACTGAGGAGCTAATGCAGATGTATTGACTAGAACCTTGAAGCATCTTGACTATGTGAATCTTACTTGTCTGCCTGTGCCAGCCAGTCCACCAAAGCAGACTTAAGGAACCATGTCATGATAACTTATATTATTTTCCTCTGACTTTCTGATTAATTAATTAATTAACTAGACAGAAAGAGTCAAACAGCATTCAGAAAATCAGAGAGCAAGGAACTGTATTAGCTTGGTAGACCCACAGAAAGATGGATCAGTAGCGGTGTGGCACGTGGAGATGCTAAAAATTTCATTTTTGGTTGGATAATTCTTGATTTTAAATTATTTAATGCACATAAAAACCAGAACAAGTTGACTTTACCTTGTCAATCTGTATGCTTTATGTCCGTTGTCTTAATTTATTCCCTCTTCCCTGGAAAGGCTCGTCTTCCTGTGAAGTGGATGGCACCTGAAAGTATTTTCAATTGCGTCTACACCTTTGAGAGTGATGTCTGGTCTTATGGGATATTGCTTTGGGAGATCTTTTCTTTAGGTATGCTCCTTCAAGATCTGTACTTGATATCTGCTTCATTTTGGGGTTTACTCTAAATGCAGAAATCATGTTGCTCGCCTGCTCTCTCAACAGGAAGCAGCCCCTATCCAGGGATACCCGTGGACTCCAAGTTCTATAAAATGATCAAAGAGGGATACAGGATGTTCAGCCCTGAGTGTGCACCACCTGAAATGTAAGTGAGCGACCAGCACCTCCAATCATCCAAACATCAGTGAAGATGCGAAGGAAGGGAAGCAGAAGCTTCTTGCACTAAGGCTCATTGCACTGCCCCGTTGTCATTTTTTAAAGTTCTTTTCATGTTTTAAATAATTCATGTAACTCTAACTAGCAGAATACACGCCTGTGTTGTTACAAGAAATGAAATACGCTCATGCCTTGTGCCATCTGATCACTTTGTCATGGCACCTGCTCTCTGTCAATAAATTATTGACAGATCACAGAACATAATTAAACATTTTTACTTAGAAGTCAGTGAGATGTATCACCAGACTGTACAGAATCTTCATTTGTGCTGTACTTCATGACAGCAAGAGGACTGGCTACTGATCTTCATTATGAGACATTCCTAATTCACTATTTTTTAGATGGATTGACATTCAACAAGCTGTCAAAGAACAGTGTCCTGAGCCTCCTATTAGCTGTGAGTTCTCTGTTGTCACAAACACAAATGTTAGCAGCACCATTCCTGTTCTTAAAGTCATTTAAAGAACATGTGACACTTTCGTTTCAAATAATAATGCAGGAGACATAAGAACTCTTAAGGATTTCTTCATGAGTGATACTTGATTTTGGTATCTTTACAGGTATGACATAATGAAGAGTTGCTGGGATGCTGATCCTTTACAGAGACCCACATTTAAACAAATTGTACAAATGATAGAGCAGCAGCTTTCAGATCATGCCCCCCGGGTAAGTTACGGATTAAGCAGTTTCAAGCAAGGTATTACACCAGAGCTGTGAGAAGCAAAGAGCCCAGGCACTGCATCTCTAGTATTACTTACGTAGCTTTGCAGCATCAGTCGGGGTAGCAGGAATGATGTTTGGGCTATTCCATTAGACAGTAACTATCTAAGCCCATGCTCCAAATTTACGAGGTGCAGAACATTTTTTGCATTACTGTTTCTCACTCACAGTAGACCTGTCACAACAGTTTTGATGCTACAAAATGCAATGGTACTGCATAAATTCATTTTATCCTAAGCTGTGAAAAATTCTGTTAGTCTGGGAAACATCTCAGAAATAAAGTATAATTAGTTTTTATTAGGAAAGCTGTTGGATGAAGGGGTGGAGCCTTTGGTGCTCTTCTGTATCTTCTCACTTGCCTCCCCTAATACCGTTTTCATAACCTTGGAGGTATGTTGTGACAAACTGCATGTGCTGCTCTTTCAACCATTCCATAGTGAAAGCTTATTCTGAGCAGGCAACAGGACAAAACCGTCCGAAGAAAAACTGGAGACACATCCTAAACTTGGATTTTTCCCTCTCCATAACTTTGTGTGCTACTAGGGTTTACAAAAGTCCATTTAAACCTGATTTAAAAATAAAACTTCCTTTTACCTTTTGGATGCCTTGTTTGGGCAGAGAATACATGGCTTCCTGACAATTTGAGAAAAGAGGAAACTGAAAGCTGCTGGTGTTCAATTGCATCCTGTAGTGTATTTTTGGCAGGTGCAGGCATTACTAAAACAAAAGCAAGAATCTGAAGGAATTACTAGTGAGGTCTCTCATGGAGCTTAGTAATAACCTGAGCTATGTTTTTTTCTTTTGAGCTCAGCTGAAATTTGGCATGCAGTTGGAAGCTACAGTGTTTTTTGTGACTAAGATTTAGTAACTGAGCTTCATGATTCTTTAAAATAGCAGTTAAGCCCAAGACCTTTTGAAACTGTTTTGATTTGCAAAGAAGCTCCTGAGCTGGAACCCTTCCACAGTGTGTAGTACACAGTGGGAAAAGGCTAAGAAAGGAATGCTCTCCAAGAATGTGTGAAGGGAGCAGTCTGCAGAGTATTGACACCAAGTCTTTGGCTTCTGCAGGTTTATGCCAACTTCTCAACCCCACCTTCCAGTCAAGGAAATGCTCCAGATCACTCAGTGAGGATTAACTCGGTGGGCAGCAGTGCTTCATCTACTCAGCCTCTCCTGGTACGTGAAGATGTTTGAGTCCATGTGAAGAAGAGGAGATCAGATGTGTTAGCTGTTTGTATTGTGCAGGGGCTGAGAGAGGGACGACTTCAATAATTTCTCTTTCTTTTACTCTCACTACTACCACTGTGTAGCTGAAACGTTGTTGTAATACTGTCCTTTACCATGCACTGTTATACATAAACTTAATCTGCTGAGCACGGTTACAGGCATCATTGCAATGTTAATTGAAGCTGTATATATTTCGCTATATTGTGTGCATTTGCAGTAGAGAACCAGATGTGAAGGAAAAAAACAACCAACATAAGAAATCCTAAGCCAGGGTGTGGAATTAGATGTCTGTAGATCAAACCAAATCTGCAGTGATTCTTCTCTGGATCTGTGCCTGGAATGCATACAGTAATTTTCTAATTAATCTTGTTTTTCTGAATTCACGAAATAAACAAGTAGTAAGTTAATGGTTTTGTAAACCACTTTCCACATCCAGCCGAGCTTGAGAGGCTTTCCCAGGCAGGTATCACAGGTTGGAGGCCAGTAAGGGTGCTGTATTTAACTGGGAGAAAGAGGTGAAGGAACCAAAACCCTTCCAAAGTTGATCTGCACAGCTGGACACCCTCCTGGGAGCTCTGGGGTTTAAACCACAGGAGAAGGGAGGAAGAGCATGGATTCTCATTTTTATTTCCCACCTGCGCTGTCACCCCTGCAGACCAGTTGCACGGTTTCCATGGATATATGCACTGCTTCCCACTGGTACCTTCCCTGCCAGGATGAAGTTGCTGGGTCTCACTCCACCATGGAGCCTGAAGTGCTCCTGTGGCCCTCTGCCTGGAGTGCCTAAAGACTTTGACATTTGTTTTGCTAATAGTTGCATCTAAAGGTGCTCACCGAAGATGGGTGGGCCCTGCCAAATTGGTCAAAAAAGAGGAGGAAAGCTGCTTCCAGTAAACTGTGGCTGGAGAAGAGGCAGTTTAACGAGTTGTCTTATCTAAGGGAAAGCAGAGGGAAAAAAGTGCTCCTCTGGGGGCCCTTTCTTTATCTTGTCCTGCCCAGGTGAATCTTTCCCACAGGCAGTCTTGGATAGTGGTAACTGGAAAGGGCTATTTTCCTCCGCCCCAAGTTGTTTCTGTGGTAGTTCGGAGTTGATAATGAAGAAGAGTCTTAACTGAGAAGTGCCAAATTTATAAACGGCATAAAGGAAAGGATCCTTTCATTCTTCTTTGACAGATGTGAAGCTTTGGAGTCAGCATCTGTTGAGCCCAGGGTTGTGCTTAAAAGTGTTTTCTAACCCCTTGTCTTCTCACCAGGAACACTGCTGGTTGTTTTCTTCCTTTGTTTTTGACCCCTGAAAATAAGTAAAGGCATTGAGAGAAGCATTTCTCAGAGGCAGAGTCCTATTTGAGTACCTATTTATTTACAATGCACTTAAGCACTCTGTAACTTTTACTTTACCAGGATTTTGGTTGAGTTTACATGCAATTCAAATGTGTAACTAACTGCCCAAATACAAGGTAGTTGTAAATACACACTCTGGTAGTATATTTTGGGTTACATTGGATACCGCGCTCCTTCTATGACTGTGCATTTGGTTTAATGTTACAGGAATCTGTCTTTCAGAGTTAAATAAAAAACTAGCCATTTGCACTGAACTTAGTTAGGCTGTTGCACCTTTCCAAAGTTAGCCATTTGTTTGGATGCACTCTTATGCATACTAGTTGTTGAGCATTTTCAGTTTAATGCTATAAAAGCTCTATGTAACATGTTGGCTTTTGGAGCAACTGTAGACAAACTAGTTGTTATAGATGTCTTGGTACTTTACAGATACTTAGCTGAAAGAGGTTTGGGTTTTTTCGTTCTTGAAATTTATATTTTTATAATTTGGGGGGGGTTGAAACTTTTTTTGCAATGGCTTGGTGTTTTGAATGGGTTTATGCATTGTTTTTGTAAATATGGAAATGTAGCAATAATGTCCTTTTGACTATTCTCAGTCCTTGAGTCTCAAAAATATTTTTTTATATATATATATGCAAAAAATATATGTATAAATATGTAAGTGTTTGAAAGTTTATGGAACACTTATGGATATGTTGCTCAGATGTAGAATTGCAGTTAAGAAAAGTTCAAATAAATCTGTAAATATGTATTAAAATGCTACCTATGTGTATTATGTTAAGACAGAATATTTTCATGTACGTCTTAATAAATTCCTGGGTTGAAGCAAAATCTCAGTGGCTGGCCACACACAGGTCAAGTCTGGCATTCTGAAACACTTTTGCAAATACGTGCCAAAAAATTTTACTTGCTTTGTAAGTTCTTCACCTGTGAATGTGTGGAACAAATACGTGAAGATTTGAATGCAGCTTTGTTCTGGAAGAAAATTGCAGTTAGAATATTGATCTTGTAGACTGTTGTGCAGTTTATATGTCATGAATAGTATTTAAAATGAAGATGTCTCAATGTTGCTGTGGGTATGGTTGCAGAGGCAGTTGGAGCCACTCAAAGGCTGCATTGATGCTGAATATTCCCCTTTCCTTAAAAAATGTACATGCTTTTGGCCCCTCTCTCAGGCCGGCACAAGAGCCTCGTGCTGTACTCGCCAAGTGCAGCACTGCTGGGAGGCTGCAGGAGATACCTGGGGCTGTTGCCATTGGGAGGGGGGTCATAAAGGGAAAGCTTCCCTTGCTTGAGCAGGTACTCTGTGTCTTAGTGGGAGACCCTCTGATGTAGTTATTCCATGTTGGAAATCTGTGACTCCGCTGCTCACCCTTGTTCCTGTGCTGCCTAAGGGTTTGTCTGGTTAGTATGTGATTTAACAGTAGTTATATAGCCTATAAGTCTTTAGAATTGCCCTACTAAAGCCCCTACTAACTTATAGGAGAGACAGACCTCAACTGTTTTGGTCCTTAAACATCTCTATTCTGTCTGCAGACCACCTTGAAAAACTCCCCACCTTCAGCTTCCTTTGTAAAACACCTTCCTTTTTCTTTCTTTTTTTCTTCCACACAGGTCTTCACTTTGCTTGTTGAAACTAATTAAGGAAATTATAACCTAGTTTTGTCAGGAACCACAAGGTACAAGCTTTGTTACAATTGGCATTGTCATTGTTTTTAATAATGCTCCAGAAGATACCAAGATGGTGTCTGATATGGAACCTTTTTTTTTTCCTATCCTGTCCACCCCCACATTCAAGCAGAGTAGAGTTCATACTGAGGGATTCCTGCAGCTGAATTGTACAAATAATTTGTGAATTCTTATTTAGCATAGCCAAAGGGGCTATTTTATGTATTTATTTGGTTAGCACATCATTAATTTTATTTTCCTGAAATGTTTCCCATTCTGAAACACCCTAGGATATTGCATCTCTGTTTTCTGACAAAAATCTTGCTCCTATTTTCTTATTACAAAGCTCGCAGTGATTACCGCCTCCATTCCTGCTCATGGTCTTTTCCTTCTGAATTACTTTATTGTGCCAGTTCTAAGCAATAGCTTCCATGGAAAAGTGCATATTGACATTTAATTTTTTTTTTATCTGCCCTTCAAAGCATTATTGTACTCAGCTATAAAGAGCAACCAGCACCATGTTATCAGCATGGACAATTGGGACCTTGGACCATTGTGGACCAAGTGTCTGAAGAGAGAGTGCAGAAGACTGGTTCAGGCTCTTCACAGTGGTGCCCAGTGACAGGACCAGAGGCACTGGGCACAAATGGAAATGTGTAAGTGTCCATCAACATCAGGAAACACCTTTTTTTACTGTAATGGTGACTAAATGCTAGCAGAGATTGTGAGGTCTCTATGCTCGGAAATAATCAAAAACCATGCAGACATGGTCCTGGGCAATGGCCTTTAGGTGTCCCTCCTTAAGCAGGGGAGTTGGGCCAGATGACCTGCCTTCCAACCTCAACCCTTCTGTGATTTTGCAGTCAGCCAAGGGCGCTTTGGAGAATCTCAACATGTGCTTGGCCAGAAGTAGAAAAGAAAATCCTCCCTCCTCCCCATGCTGAGTATTAGAGAGTGACTTGTCCTCGGTTCCCTTTGTTAGCTAGAAAAGAAAATACTTGTATGCTCTGTGGGAGAGAATAGGAAAGATCATGGAAACACTAAGTGGAGTGATCAGTATCATATGCATCACCACCACTTTTTCTTTGTTTCTAGTTCTTTACATCTCTGCCTAGGTCTTTGGAAAGGCAAATGGAGACATAATGTTCCTGGGCCAAGTCACCAAGGAATTCACACCCTGGACCAAAAAGTTCACAATGATCACTGGAGAAGTTGGACAACAACATCCTTAATTCTAGTGTGTTATAGCCTGAAACCCAGAGAGTGAAATGTTTCCCTCTTCTTGTATATTGATTAGGGAACTTCCTACTTGTCCTGTAGGGAGGTCTGAGTCTCAACAGAGGAGAAGGAACAGTTGCACAGATTTTTCGCTTCTGGTTTATAACCTAAGTTGTACTAAAAATGTGATAATCTACTCTGCAGTTCAGACATGGCTTCCAGAAACTTCAGTAACTATGAGTAATGGACCTTCAATTGCCATGTTTCCTGCACACTAATTTCTTAGAAGATTGTGCTGTAACTAGTAATTTTCTGTCCAGAAGTTGCTCTGAAGCTATGTTTCCTGAAAGATTGTCCATATTTCTTAAATTGATTATCATTCACTCTTCTTGGTGCGGATCATTATCTGTCAGTTGCCAGCCAGCCAACAGAGATTATTTACTAGCAGCAGTAGCTCCAGTCACTTGATTTTTCTGTCTGTGCCCTAGAAATCATTTTAGCTAGGTTGTGACAGGCAGCAGAAACCAGCATACCCCAAAGGGCCCGCTGGGCTTTGAGTGTGCGCTCCCCACTAGGCGCTGTCAGCAACATCAGATAAGGGCTTTGCATGGCACATTTAGTGTTATCCAACCATCAGGTCCCCACACAGGAAGGCACAGCATGTAGCTTCCCTTATAGACCAGTAAACATCAGTGTCTAGCACAACTTACCCCCAGGACTTTCTCTAATTGCAGAAAGTGCAAGATTTGTACGTTTTGAGATGTGGGAGTGCCAGTGGGTGGTTGCTCTTCGGCAAATTATGCTGCACATATTTTGCCCCCACCACTACTGGGCAGGGGGCCTTGCTCTTAATGTGTGGTTGTGGGTGGAGCTGGTGTGGCCATCAGAACCCTTCTCTATGGCCTAAAGGGTGAGAAGGCTCCTCTCCTCCCCTCAGGGAGGTTACCCAGCAACAGAGCCTTTCTGTGCATGTGCTGCTTGTGCTGTTACTGCCAAGGCGTGTGTCCTTCTGGTACTTTTCCATTCGATAATCAAATAGCGGATTCATAACCCACAGTTCAAGATATAAAACTAAACAATGTTGAAGCATTAATATTTTAAAATTAAATCAGTTCCTCACAGCAGTGCAATAAAAAAGGGCAGTGGCAACCTCACACATGCTGGTTTTGGCATTTTCTCTTTTGAGTTAAAATAGCAAAGCCGATTCAAACTTCTTTATGAGATGAAAGCATATTTGTATTTTCCCCTTTGGCCATTTTTCATTCAAAAGCTGTTTGCATTTTTCTTCTTTTGCTGGGACTAAACATTAGCTAGTTACTTCCAGAAATTAGCGCGATTTAAAACTTCCCATATTCTTGTGTAATGTATTTTAGGTTTTAAGTTGCTTTGGTGGATAGGATGTCTCCGAACCAAAGGACCCAGGAAGGACTTGTACTGGAAACAACAGATCAAACATGGCAAATGCTGCACCAAAACCAATAAGTAGCTGCACAACCCCTGCTGTCTGTCTGAAGACAGCCTGGAGTTGCTGCATTGCTAAGAGAAGTGGAAGCCTGTCAACTTCTTGAGCTGGATACCAGCACATGGACAAGCCTGGATGCAGCAGAGGAAGAAATATTGGCTTTATCCCTTCAGAAGGGCCTGTAAAGATTTCTTCTCTAATCCTGGTGTTTGCAAAGCTTTTCTTTTGAGGGAAGAAGGAGAAATGACTGATGTAATATATTTTAGCCGTTCAATCTGAAAACACTGACACTAAAAAGAGTAGTGCTGGGGAATTAAGTGTATTTTACAATACCTTCTCTTTTAATAATGAAAAGAAATGTTCGTAGAGGATGTTTGTCAGCATCCTTTGAATTACAATGATGAAATAAAGTAGGATAAAATCAGATAGCTTCACTACAAATAGTTATCTAAATTTTGAAGTTTTATTTTTTCCTTTTAGGGATTCTAGCATTTTGGAGCTTGGAGAAAATATAAAAAATGAGCCGTACTGATAATCCCTTCCTTCCCAGGAAATTAATAGAACACAAGGACTATAATTACATTTCAGAAATTTATTGTTAAACTGCTGGAGACCTCAGAGGCCTGGGGCAATACCAGGGAATACCTGGTAATGGGGAGTCACCATTCAGAAGTAGGGCACTGGGTTCCAGGGACGTAGCTCTTGCAGGGGCCGGAGGACATGGCTGGCCAGTGCCCTGCTGCATCCCATCTGGCCATCGACTGTCAGCTCCTGAGGGATTTCCTAGCATTTCTCAGACCCCTTTGAATGGCAGCAGTTGTTTTGAATTTCCCATGAAAGGCTGCAGGAAAAAGAACCAAGCTGATTTGATTTTAGTCATGTGAGTGGAAGAAAAAAGCAAAACAATTTTTTTTTAAATCAAAAAACCCCATTATTTCAAGATTCCTCTATTGACTGCAAGTAGTGTTGCACTGCCTGCACTCTGCTGTGTGGTTCCTTCTGGGAGGCACCAGCAGGATCAAGGCAGCAAGAGCAGTGGGATTCCACCATGGGGATGAGCATCCCTACCAGCACTCGCCAGAAAGCTTCTCTGTGGAGCCACATATGGCGCTTACAGGGTCAAGAAGAACATCTGCACTGTGTCTCCTTGGCCCCTTGCAAGGAAGCCATCAGCACTTGACACAGGGCAGGAATTTCTCTAGCACTGAGAGGAGTTAACCCAGAGGATTTGCTTCCCAGGTAGTCTCTGTTACTCTGTCAGTTAATCCCAGTAGGAAGCATATTATCTGCTTCTTTACAGCCTCTGCCCCAAAGAGCTGGAATGAAAAAAATATATTTTAGGATTTTTATCCCTCTTTGGTTTTGGTGGGTTTTTTTGTTTGTTTTTGTTTGTGCTTTTGGTTGATTGATTGGTTTGGTTTGGTTTTTTTCTTGCTCCTTTATAAAGTTACTTTGCCATCCTCAGCTCTTGCTGAGTTCAATATTTTTGGTTTTTCTGTGAAGCAGTACAATACTGGAGAAGATCCTGGTTTTAGGCAAACTGCTCCAGGCCTCTCTCTAGCAGGAGGAGGCTCAGCTCTCTGTTTGGGATGTGTGTGTTGTGTAGGGCTGTAGCTGCAGCAAGCACTGTCCCCTGGGCAAACGCACAGCCAGGGCAGACAGCACTGTTTGACCCAAGCTCCTCTGGCCTCTTCTTTGAATGGTTTTAGGAACAAGTCTCCTTTTAATCATGTTTGTAAGCTATTGTTGCAATTCCACAGGACCCTGAGGCTGTGTGATAGTCATGTGTGCCGGTCACCACCCCAGCACTTTTCCAATCACAAGTAATAGATCGATCCACTTCCTTGGGATCCCAGCGGTGCTGTCAGCTCTGCCCCAAGCAATGCCTGCATGAACAACCATGTGACAGTGGTCTGGACCTGTTCTTGTCATTTGTTCAAAGCAAAGAGCATTCCCCCCTGAATGGAAGGAGGGGAGGGAAGGGAGGGCTAAAGAAGAGCCATGTTTCATCGTGTTTTTCATGGCAGTGAAGTAATACAGACTGAAAACATACCTGCTTCGTTACACTTTGCCCTTAGTTCAGAGTTAGAGAGAGAAAAATGAGGGACTTGATAGAAGGTCAAAGTATTTTGCATTATACATTACAGGATCATTAGTAATGTAGTTACAAATGATGAAGAAAATATCTGTCAACCAGTTGGAAAGCAAGAATTTTAATGTTGAGTAACTGGACAGTCCAAGAACCACTTATATCACAAGAGAAATATTTTCAGAAATAAAATCACTGAGGATGTTTTCTGGCCTGATGCCCACATGTGTGGTAGAGCAACACATGTGGCTGGTGTCACCAGCCCAGAGAGTGCGTGCAGATTCATCATCTTTTCAAGATTTTTTCTTCTGATATCAAAAACCTCTCAGAAGCAGAGCCTGATTTATGCCCAAGGCCATGGGTATGGCCAAATTAAAACTGTGGACAAGTATCTGGACCCCTTGCCTGCCTACCAAAGCTTTCTCCTTCCAGTCAAGAGCAGATAGGAAGAAGCTGTAGTTTTATACTTGTGTGCAGACAGTTCTAGAGCAAAGATGGCACAGAGAACCACAGACCCCGCTTGTGCCGTGATGTGAGATCATTACAGTCATATGATGAGCTATCTAGATTGTCTGGCACCCAAATTTTAATCTGTGGTTGCATACAAGCCTAACCACAGCAATACCTGCAAATATGGTTAGAGCTGATCTACAGCCTATTAGCTGGAGAAGGAAATGTATCTGCTCCTTTGCACAAGGAACTTGAACAAAAACTGTTTTGTTTCTCCTCCATGATGAAAAAACAGCCTCTGGGGCTCAGTGCAAGTTTTAGAAAACAGGCTAAAACCAGCTTCCTACACTGAAGCATTAATCTCCGGGGTGTTTTCCTCCAGTAAAAACTAAAGAGCTCAACCATCAAGTAGATGGTTATTTTAAATTAAAAAGAATAATTTTTCTGGTGGCATATTAAACATGAATTGCACACTAGCGCATATTTTTCTAGGTTCAAATTCACATCAAAATGTGAAATTGCTCAATGCATCAAAAAGTGGGAAGGAGAGGAAGCAGGAAAGCCAAGTTTTGTGATGTCGGGGCTGACTGGTGGGGCTGGGCTGAGCCTCTCAGGGGACAGTTGTACCTGCTGTGAAATTCAGCATAGCTGGAGGTCATTCCTTCAGTCGGAAAGCCAGGAGAGACTTCTTGCAAACTCGCATGAAAGGGGAAGGCAAGACAGCAGCAGTTTGCAGGAGTGAAGGAGCCCTGCACTAAGGCTGAGTTGTAAGAGCCATACTGAGGATGTGTTGTCAGCTGCTTCAGGGGAGGTTGGAAACAAGCGGTCCATCACCTGCACCTCGGGAATAGCTGCCTCATGGGCAGGGATGTATCTTCTTAACCCAAAGCAGTGACCGATATTTGGTACTCTGCACCACAAGGCTGGATGTTTCTTCTAATTTTCCATCCTGCCCAGTGCCATGGTGAATATTTGTGATTTATCTCTTCCACTACATTTCTTTTTTAAGAGCCCAAAAATAAAAGAAGCCTTCTTCAAAAGAAAATGAGTCAAATATTTTCCTACTTCCCTAACCAGTGTTGTGCAGACTCGATGCAGTTGGTAATGAGGTTCCAGGTAATTTCTTATTTTGGGTACCATCTGCTGCAATGGGAAATAAGTACCAAGTGTATTTTATAAACACCATATGAATATGGTTCATTTTGTCTAATAATGTCCAAAACCTCTCTCCTGACTGACTATATGCTGAACTTGAAAAGAGCATTCCTGAACATCCGTAAAGCTTCAGAAAGTCTATCACTTCCGAGCAGACAGACTCAGTTCTTTCGAAATAGATGTTAGCTTTTTACCCCAAGTGTAGAAAGTGGGCTCTACAGGGCTGTTGTGACAGCCAGCTCTGTGTCTATGCATCATGACTTATGCATATTATGCATATTATGACATGACTATGCATGACAGACTAACCATGGAGATTTTACAAGAAGAAGAAATACTTTGGAGTTTGCACTATTCTTTCACCTATCCTTTGTGCAGTATTTTTACTCTTGCTGTCAAGAGGCCTTTTGTCATGAAAAAAATCTGATTATTTTTGACAAGTCTGTCAAGAAAACTATTTTACCAAGTGCCTGCAGATGCAACTTGCTAAACTGTTTGTTTCTGAGGATACTCATTAGTACTAGGATAGCTCCTGCCAAAGCATCTTCTTCATTACTTCCTTATCAGTGCTTTCCAGCACCCACCTGTAGTCCTTGTGCAGCTGCTCCTCTCCTCCATGCCTATTACAGAAGTATGTGGGAAGAAGTATATAGAAAGGATAAAAGTAGATAGGCTAAATGTGTGGAAGGCATGGATTCTGTGCTATTTTGTCCACGCAATCTGAACAAGCTCCTGAAACAGTCTGGCGCAGGCACCACTGTCAGACACACGGCTCCCTTGGGAGGCACTCCACAGGGTTGATGGCACCCAGCTCTACTGCCTGGAGGAGTTGCTCCCAGGACAGGGAGAGAGAGCAATCTGGGGTAATTGCACAGCTAATTTTGGCTGGAAGGAAAAAAAGTCTTCCTGCCAGAGAAATAGTTTAACTACTGGCATCAACATGGTATGTACCTTCCAGTTTTGTTTGTTCTTCAGCTGTAATTAATTTACTCCTTTGTAAAATTCTACATCATGAATTATGAAATATATTAAATAAGCCCAGGTCTAATACTGATGCTTGTGCCATTCCATTAAGGGCTTTATTGAAACAGAGGTAGTTCCCACTGTGTTTTGTTTAAAGAAGGTTTCAGTTCATGATGAGGCACCACACAAACCAGCATCTGGTGCTTGAGCAGGTAGGATTTTGTGCTGCATGGTATGAAGGACCAGCTGAAAAGAAGAAGTATCACAGCTCTTGGCTCCCAGTTTGCTCCCTAATCTGCATTTGCCTGTTGTTTGGGGAACAACCACCTGTGGCTGTGATTGGAGGCAGATCATTCAAGGAATATTTTTAAACCATATTAATTGTAGTCTAAGACTCAAAATCAGATAGATAATGACTGCAAAATTACCCCTTAAATGAGGTGGTTAATAACCATGTAGATTGCCTCTACCTTTTCTTTTATCTAAGCTTATCTCCCAAGATTTAGCATTTTTATTGCAATCTTTGCCATGTCCTCAGTGGACTGGGCAGAGGCAGCACAAGGAGGAGACAATGCCACCAGGCTGGAACAGATGCCCACAGGAGAAGAAGGGGTGAGGGTGTCTCCCCATTGCTTCCCACACGAAATGTACAGAGTGATTTCTGAGCACTGACCCCTTTCAGACTGAGCACAGATTCTTTTTTTGATGCTCTTATCTTTAGTCTGCATGCCATGACCAGCCGTACCTTATGGGACATTTTCTTCTGCTTTTTCCAGCCCCAGTTCCTGTTTAGAAACTGATCTTAAGTAGTCTCTCACTAACCAGATTGGCCACTTCTTTCTTCTGGCCACTTTTCCTCTTCAGTGTGACATTGCCTTGCATTTATTTCAATGTCTTATTTACAAAACTAACCATAGAAAAGATCATTCTCCCTGTTTTAGTCTCAGACATTACTTCATCTAATTGCAGCACCCTGAATGAGGATCTGATATGTGGGATCGAATGGCAGGGAGCCCATTTACACCACTGGCTACATCTGGTCACAGCTCACTTCCCAATTGCCTCCTACCTCAGGCCTGGATGTAGTGAAAATGTGAACAAGGGAGAAGACAATGTACCCACATCTGTGAAAAATCACAGAATCACTAGGTTGGAAGAGACCTTCAAGATCATCGAGTCCAACCCAGCCTTAACACTTCAAGTAAACCATGGCACCAAGTGCCATATCCAGTCTGTTTTTAAACATCTCCAGGGATGGTGACTCCACCACCTCCTCAGGCAAACCATTCCAGTACTTTATCACTCTTTCCTTGCAAAACTTTTTCCCAATATCCAACCTGTATTTCCCTTGGCACAGCTTAAGACTGTGTCCTCTCGTTCTGTCAATTGCTGCCTGGAGAAAGAGACCAACCCCACCTGGCTACAACCACCTTTCAAGAAGTTGTAGAGAGTGAAATAAAGCCATTTGTTGTTTAATAAAAAATAGCTGGAAAAACCAAGAACAGGAGTTTTCAGAATTCAGTTAAAGATCTGATTTCCAAATAGCCTCCTCCTTGGGGCAGCAACGCCTGTAAGTGGGAGGCTCAGCTTCACCAGGTCACACACCTGCCATGCTGTCCCTTGGTACGAGAGTGGATGCCCTCTCTGTTCAGGCTTTGCCCACCAGCAGCACGGTCTCCTTGATGCTCTTGCTGCGTGGCACCACAGCAGAGGTGGGAAAGCTCCTTCTGCAGAGAGCTTTGCTCTTGAATTTGAAGAGTAAAAGGATACCTATGCACTTAGTAAGAAAGCTGGTCTGCACAGACCTGTGAACTGGGACCGTCACAGAGCCTTGGTCATATTGGTATTGGCAAAAGGCAACAAATCAAGATGGAAAAGCTGATAGGCTGAGATAAATGATGATGATCACTTACCATCAGGGCAAAGAAGACTCCATGTGGAGATGTGATTTAGTGGTGATCTTGGCAGTGCTGGCTTAATGGTTGGATTAGATTGTCTTGAAGGTCTTTTTCAATCTAAATGACTCTATGAGTCTGTGAAGCTGGTGGAAACAGTCAGTTCAAAGTTTCATTTTCTTCATCAGTTTTGCTCTTTTAGTTTTTTTTTTTTAACTATTTTTTTATCCCTAGATGTATATTGCACTGATTCTGTTTTGGAGGCCAGGTTTTGCATCGTCTGTTACTTTCCAAAGCATAACCCACCCAAACAGGTTTTCAAATGCATTTGAGCCAAGCCAAAATCACAGCTTTTATTTATTAACTTTTATTTAGTTATTTATTTACTTATATGTATTTATTTACCTTTATTTATTTAATGAAATAGGCACATACTTAAAAAAACTTACATAAAATAGTGACGGTTACGTTGGGGCATAGAAGCAGAAGCAACCTTTAAAAACCAGGTTTGAAAGACAGCACATGTTTTTGCATGTGTGTGTGTGTGTGTGTGTGAATGGGTGCATATTTTGTCTGGTTTGGAAGGGTGGGATGCTAATTGCAGTGTGCTGAGTTCTTTGAACATGGGCTTTGTGTGTGGATTTCCCCCTCCTGAGTATAAGACTATTTAGGCTGCATATATTTTTAAAGTAAAATTAGATATCTGTGGAAGGTTTACAGTAATTCACTTTCAATTTAGGGCTGTTTTTTGAACCAGAACAAATAGCTGAGCATCTGTTACCCTGAAAATGTTACAAAATGCAGTCACCAGGCAAAAATCAAGCATCTCTGAAAATTATTATTTTGGCTACATAATCAAGCAAGCAATTACTGCATTATCTAGAAAGTATGATCATACATTATTAATACATTTTCAGCGAAAAAGGTTTCAGTAAATGCAGTTTTTCTGGCTTTTATGATACTCAAGACCCAGACGTAATTCTAGCTGATTGAAAATACTTCATGGCTTTTTCATTTCCCAGTTTAAGGTGCAGTTTGGTTGGACATGAGACAGTAAGGAGGGAGGAGGAAGAACAGAAGGATATGGACATTTGTGTAAGTGATTACAGACATCCTTCCTATATGTCATTCATATCCAAAGACAGAGAGCCAATTTTCCAGTGGAAAAGGATTTAATAAATGCAAACACTATAGTGTGCTGTGCTATATACAGGACCTTGTATTTACATGTTCAGATACACAGCCGGGAAGGTATTTTTCACTGGGCGCCAAAGTTTCATGTGATACAGAAAGAACATTTTCAGAGCAGGGAGGAGAGCCCAAGAGAAGTGCTCCCTGACCTTTAACGTTCTAGGCTGCCATGACTTTACAAACTAATTCCCATCTTCAAAAGCATCTTAAAGCAGGGTTAATTTCAGTTAATTTTGGCTGTCTGAATGTTAGGCATCCTAGCCAAGCTCCTGCCCCAGTTTATTTCTGAAGCCAGCAGAGACTCTTTCACCTGTCTTGGATGCTTACCTTGTGACAGGATGAATCACTCAAGCTTACGAAGAAAGCATTTATACTGCTAAGGCTGTAGGAGGTGAATCTGTTAAACATTAACAGTTTCAGTCAGTTTGTAAATTACTTCTGGAAATGGAAATTAGTTTTCCAATTGACCTGGGGAAGCGAGTGTTACCTCAGCCCTGACATGAGTGAGCAGCACGTTCCTCTTACTGAGCTGCATGCCATAACCTAATGTCACCAGCTAGAACAGAAAGACTCACAACCTGGTTTTGGACAGGTTCTCTCTGGATTCTGCTCTAATTCCTTTTCTAAAAGATGGCTGAAAGTGTATCCTAAAATGTCACCAGGAAACACTTTTGCCTTACGGACAAATAGCACAGGTTGCTTGGGAACTCATCTGTCAAGACTGCTTTAAAGATAAAGAAAACATAAGTGAGACCTAGATGGGAAAGATCTGCTCAGAACTTGTGCTAGTGCCCAGAAGTCTTCTAGAAGGAAGTTGGTATAGAGGAGTGTGTGTGTGTGAAAACATTGGCAGGCATCACAATAATTAGTTATACAAATTACTACTAATGGGTGGCAGCACAAAACGCCATGGGATAAATTTATCCTTGGCATGAAGAGGAGTAATTAATCCTAAATGCACCCTTGTGATATAGGTAAGTATTATTATTACCCCAGTTTGATAGAAGCAGAGAGGTGATGTTTTGCCCTTGGCAATTCAGCTTTCCAGAAGACTAAGATAATTTTTGATGGAGGATTACGTTATGCTCTTTGGTTGACATTTCTTATAGCATTGCAACACTATCTCATAAAGAAATGCATGGGGTAGTCAGAGATTTTGGAAGCTCATTTATAGCCAGAAAATTCAGCAAGCAGGTTCATGTTGGGGTGATCTGGAAAACCTCTAAATACACAACATGGTAGTGTTTATGCTGGCACACATGCGTCAGTAAGGAAAATTTGCTTTTCAGCAATGGAAACTTTCCGAGTGTCTCTTTTCCTTTGAGAAGTCACACTTTTGGTACGTAAACAACAGCTCTGCTCAGCTTTTGAGGTTTTCTATAAAACAGTCCCTGACTGGGCTATAGGCTTTTCCCTGCAGCATGTAAATCATCCTGATGCAGTGCTTGAGCCTGTTCCCCCCCCAGTTTATTTGCTGATAAAGACTCGACAACCATCAGCTCAAAGAGTTCTGCTGCACACTGGTAAGTCTCCCAAGCAAAGGAATATTTTAAAGTCACACCTTCAAGGATATGCTATCCATAGCATGAGGAGACTTAAACAGTATACCATATGTTTAGCATATAAAGGTTTCAACACGCAGCAAGTTACAGCTGGACAGACAGATTGCATGTTGAATTTCCCCCATACTGGCTTAATGGTTGGATTAGATTGTAAAGCCCACAAGCTATTTGCATTTCCTGTACGTTTTCATTCAGTGCAAATAATTTTGATAGTAAAAATCAAAATCTACTAGGACACACAAATCTAGCTTTTTTTTGACTGAGAATGAAGCTTTGGAACAAACAACAAGCAATCTAGATTGGCTAGAATTTAAGCAATACTTTTGGTGTATGTTTCTAATACTAGGATGTTGAGGAAAAGAAAAGCATCTTATTACAAGACAAAAGCACAGTCAGATTGAATTATGGCTGCACGATGTTTACTTCATTACACAGGCAAAAAATTGAAAACATCTGTATTTCTCATGCCTAGTTCAGCTTTTAATGGTTCGGAGTCAATGAGTTTATCCCTTAAATTTTGCACTTCCTTAAATTTTAAAAGTCAACAAAATGTTAAAAAATACAGATTTCTGGTTTCTATTCTCAGAGAACTGCTGCTTGGGACCATTCTGAAACTCTCAGAGGAAAACAGTATTTGAATCCTTTCTTAATTTTGAAACTCCAGGTACAGGACACCAGTTTTTTGAACTAACATTCATTAGTTGAAAATGTCTTGCCAAAACTTATTTGAGACACCCCAAGAGACAGCTCATCATAACATTCTCATGAGTATCTTCCCTTCTGTGAAGTATATGATCAGAGGATATGATCACCTTCATGTACAATGCAAAAAAGTTTTAAGTTAGTCTTTGGAGAAATCTTAGGAGCTGTAAGCACTTTGATAAGTATTAAAATATATTATAATAATCTATTATAAACATATAAGTATCCTAACAACCTAAACCCTGGCATTAAACATGGGGACAAATGCCCATGTCTAAAAACATGCCCTCGCCCACGAGGCTCTCCTCTCTTCTCAGAAGTGCAGGGGGGCTGAGAGGCTCAAGTTCAGCCTGGGGCAGATCAGCGTGATGAACAAGTGCCGGGGACTACTGAAGATGCCGCCTGCTGGCCCCGTGGAACACTTGGTTGCCAGCAGGAGTGCCTGGGATGGCCATGGCCTCCTGTCAGGAACGAGGCAGGAACTGGCGCCCAGAGACCACATCAGGCTTCACAGATAAAGCTATCCCTTACATTTCTCCTTAAATAAGCTGGAAACGAGGCTTTACGTGCCAGGAATGAGCACCTGACAGAAAGCAGTCAGGCTCTCCCCATCTCCAGCTGGGATGTCACTGCCAGCTGCTTTCCAGGGCAAGGTCAAAGAGCCCTGTGTTGAGAGCCTGAGCACCAAAAGGTAACCCAGCTTTGGCTTCTGTGATCCCTTCTCTGAGCTCCCTTAAATCACAGGGAACGGAGCCACCAGAGTGCCATTTCTGTCCCTTTCTGAGAGTCTGTGGTCCATATGTGGGACATTTTGCAGCCTGCAATATCAAAGACTCCAAAAATGTTGGCTTTCCATCCATGCTCAGAAAAAGCCAGGATGCAAATCACTCGAATGTCTTCAGAAACCCTTGGAAGCAAAATAATGTAGAGTTATTGCTTCCCTCGTTGAGGCACTGGTTGCCGCTCTGGTTAAAGTTTGAGCTGTGCTGTGCAGTGAGGAAAGAATAAAGGTCTAAAATGTCTGGTAAAGAGAATTGCAAAACATTTCAAACTGAGAAAAACAGTGTAGAAATTGGACTGTATCTTCTCAAAATCACCGCTACGCTGCACTCTTTCGAGCGTATTTGTGTGCACACACACATGTACACACAAGAGGAGAGGAAGAAGAGAAACCCCCCGAACCAGGCGGTTTCAGTTTAGCCCCATTGCAAAATGTAGGTGGTTTATTGTATTTTTGTCTGGGTGGAAAGGAAGCAAACGGCCCTCGCTGGGAAGGCGGTGGGGGCTGCCTGTCCCGTGAGCCGCAGATGCTCAGGAAGCCCAAGCACTGGCACAGCTTCTGCATAGGAAGCGCTGCCCTCCCCGAGCGCCCCTGCCCGCCCGCCAACCCCCGCCGCTTATCTAAGGTACGGCGGCTTCCTCGCACCCCGCCGGCTGTGGGGCAACCTGCTGCTGTTTATTGCATAACAGAGCAGTTGCACAAGAGGATCTTAAGAAAGGATCAAATAATTAACAGCGAATAACTGCCACCAGAGTGTTTTGACAATCTGAACGCGGACAATAGTGTGGGGCAAAGTAAAGAAGCATGGAGAGAATCTGTTTCCTGAAACAGTGCGCTGCTGATTTAAAGCCCATGTCAGTTCTGCCAGCTAAAGACTCAGCCTTAATTACTCTAGACCAAACCAGATTAGCCTATTTATCTAATGTTGGTCATCTTTCACAAGCCCAAGGGAAAACACAGATCCTTGCTCTTGTGACCGCTTGCACATTTTCTGGGTTCCAGCCCAGCACAGCCCGATGCGTGCCCATGTCACCCCTCACCACATGACGACAGTGACGCTTACTTGGTCCACTGTGAATTATTGCACTGAAGGTACCCAACCATGACTTGGTCAAGTACAGCTTTCTACTAAGAAGGAGATACAGAAACTTGCCCAGAGATGGGATAAATGGCATCAGGAGGGTCTTCTCCCACTGAAGTAGTTGCAGAGAAGAGCTCCCCTGTAGCTGCTAAGAGCATATATGAGCACAGGGCACATTTTGCAGAAAACTTGACTTTGCAAGTAAAGTACCATGGGGAGATGAACAAGCAAAGATTCTCTGTTAGTCCCCACCCAGATGACAGAACTGGAGACAGTTTTCTTTGTTGTTGTTGTTCACTGTTGCATCACCGTATCCTAACTTCTGCAAGAGAGAGAATAATATCCCCAAACTTCATGAAATTAGGCAGGTGAGTTTACAGGCAGTCACAGATTAGTCAGAAAATCTAGAACAGATAACAAGTTGGAAATAAGATACCTCATACATGGGCATTCATAAAGACTTGTCCACTTCCACGTTACAGAAACTTTTATTTGCAAACTAAAATAAGGTTTCTCACTGAAGAAAGCAGTCTAAGTCCTTGGACAAGAAGCTTTAGGTCACAGCTCTTGATAAGCACTACCAACTTACAGCACAAAGGAAAACCACTGTTTTCTGCTGATGAAGTCCAAGTTTTTGGATGGTACGGTCAATAAGGTCTATTGGTAGGAGCCTGAAATGGCACTACCTGGGAGCTCATGTATCAGTCAAGAGCCTCCTGACCTTGTAATTGGGTTGCACATAACATTTAGCATGTGAAGCTCTGTCAGAGGATAAGCACAGATCCTTTCTTCAGCCTTTTGGCAAGGGTAGGGAGAATTCTATCAAAAACTAATGCAGGATACTGCCCTTGCCTCAGAGTGAGGTGGCAGATGCGTGCCAAGGTGCTGGACAGGAGGAGTATTCCTTTCTTGGTATCCTAAGGCAGTGCTCAGGCATATAAAGAAAATTATCTGTTATTATGCATCACCCGTAATAAAATGGTATTAAGTCAGAATCTGCTATTAACTCTTTAGCGGCTGGACTTAGATTCTTCCAGTATGAGTTACACACTAATGCAAAATACATTATGCTTTTATGGTAAAATCCCACTAACTGCACCAAGAGGTTAATTAAATTGGAGAGAAGAAAATAAAGAGGCTTTTAGAATGAATTATTCAGAAAGTCATTAAGAATCAGGCACACATGGGAAGCATGATACTTAGAAATCCTAAATGTAAACACACATTCCTGGATTAATGTGAGATTAAGAAGATAAAGAGAAGTTGTGTTGCTACTAACTATTTTAAACAGCAGAGTTAGCTTGCATGCCTTAAGAACTGAGAACATTTCTGGTGCAGAGGACTAAGGAGGGTGAGATGGATGCTCTAAGGGGAGCATATCAGACCTCAGAAGGGCTCCCTCATTCTGTGCTGGCCACTTGGGTCTCCTTTTGTCATGGACCTCCTTGTCCCTGCTTCAGGTAGCACAGGTTGGGTAAACTGACTGAAAATACATCCTAACTGTAGTGACACCAAATCACCAAGTGCCATGATCCCTGGGCACCACCTCCAGAGCCGTTGTGGGGTGACAGTGGTCACTGCCTGCCTTTGCTGACCACTGATCCCCTGGATGTGCAGACCCAGATGTTCACCCCACCCAATGGCACTGACTGCTCCTCAGTGGAGGAAATCAAAACACATGGAGCCCAGGTTTTCTTGGGGGAGGCAAAAAAAGTGGCAGTAGCCTTCCTGCTGCCTTGGCCCCAGCGTGGGTGTGACTCTAACAGTGGGGCCATTCTTCTTGCTTCCCACTCATGTCTCTGCTCTCAGAGCTGATTTTGACCGAAGCTGGCCATCTTAACTCTACACCAGCCACCATCCCATGGTGTGTGAGTCACCTCCTGCGCTATCAGATGTATGAGAAGTCTCAAACACAGATGCTTTTTCTCTGAGAAGACTGCTTGATGAATGCTGTGGTGATCAGCAGATTCACCAATACAGGCCCTTGTGGTATTTTCTGAACACTGAATGCTTTCTTTGTCTCCCATTATGAAGCTAGAGTGCAGCCACTGGTATTTTCAGCTACACTACTGCCATTTTACACTTTGAAGAAACAACAAATGCATGATTTAATATGAGCTTTCTGGGCCTGAGTCTCACAGTTAGCAAGTCTCCACTGGGGCAATGAAAAGTGAGGCTATAGTACATATAAATTATACTTATGTTGCATTTGTGGTCCCTTTATACAGTCAGAAAAATATCAAAAGGTAGATGAACATTGGGCTCCCAGTCTAGATTACATCTGTTTAAGTCAAGAGGATCAAAGGAGTTTGCAGTGATAAAACATGATGCTTATCTCTGGCTCTGTGACCCTTTGTCTTAAGCTGTCTTGAGGTGCAGTCTGCAGATCATTTTAAGTGCTGTAATAGAGGAGGAATAGGAATAATGCTTTATTACCAGCCCAGCCTGGAGCTGTTACTGTTCCTGTTCCCTCTCTTACTAGAAGGATTTGATAATGCAAACTCTTGAATGTAATTTCTTTTCATTATCAACCAGCCAAAAACAATTTATTCCTTCACCTTAAAAGTAACTCCCTTGTATTTCCATTGAGAAATGGCTACTGTGGGGATGAAAAGATCCTACTTTCCTCAAGCCAGCTCAAATATTTGAAAATAAATACTGCAAAACATTCACTTGAATTCTTCTGAACAGACTGAATTTCAGATTGAAGAGCAAACAGAGAACAAGGCTTGGGGATGCCATGTCCCAACGTGGTCGTTCAAAATGATGAATGTTCTGCAAGTTCAAGGATGTATGTCAAGTCTCTGCCACAGTGAAGGGGCATTCTTGTAAGGTGAGCTGCTGTCATGAGATGTTCGCTGTGATCCTCCCTGTTAAATGGTTTGACATGGGCACTTCTTCAGCCTGGATTTGGCCTGGATAAAGAGCCAGAGGGGTAAATTTCTAGGGGAACCTTGAACCCAGAGTTTCATGATGTTTCACAAAATATATACTCCACAGAAGAATAATTTCCTGCAATCAGAGAAACATCCACTTCTCCGTCAAGACAGAAACATGACCTTTAAGTTTTGAGGACTTTCTGATCACCTTTGCTGGCTTAATTTTTAACTTGCAAGATGAACATTGTGTTTGAAGCTAGCCAATTGACAGTCCCTGATACGATAACCAACATTGTCACCTGAGAGGCAAACCACTAAGTGCCAAATAACAACCTTGGAAAACAGGCTCTTTGCTCCTGAGTTCAGTCTACTTTGCTAATGGTGGCCACACAGGCTGGGCAGCTGCTGCTGTGGAACTGACAGGCTCCAGTGACTGAGCATCCTGCTCAGGGTCCAGCTGCCACAGAAGCCAACTGGGCAGGCCGAGCTGCACTGGGGCATGCAGAGTGATAGGGAGGGTTTATGGGATGCATTTCAGTGGCTGCTGACTGCGCTTCTCCCAGATGAGCTGGAGGAGCGCTGCCAAGCACTTTCTAGATTTGCAAAAGAAAATGGTGGATGAGGCAAAAGGGGACTGAAGTCTGGGTGAGCTCCCCTAAAGCCAGCACCCTCCCTATAGCTCTAACTTTGCTTGAACAAAATGGTTGCTCTGCCCCACCAAGACCTGCCCCTCAGAGCTATTTCTGAAATGGAGCCTGTCTCCTCTGCCAGCCTCCCTGTGTGCTGCCCAGCCACTCCTCATCAGCTCTTGCTGCCTCCCACCTCACCCCACAGATTGCCAAATGCATCCCACTTTTACAGAGTTTCCCCCTCAATTCTTTGGCAGGAAGGACTGCTGATTTACACGCACCACCCTGATCCTCAAAAGCATTTCCTCCATGCCATGAACAGCCGGGAAACTCACACAGCCAATTTTAGGAGTATTCTGTTATCTCAGGTACCACTGGCTTTTACTCATCCTGACTTAGAAATCTTTGCCTAATGTGGCGGATACCTTCAGTCTGTGCAATGCTTCTGCCTTAATCCTTGTGATCATAGTCTTAAGACTTCATAGTCTAGCAAGGGCAGGGCACTAAGCACCCCGTGAAAATATGCCCCAGGATTTATTTTTTAAAGGGCAGAGTCATCTACATAACCTGCTATTGTGGCTTTAAGTGCAGATGTCTCACAAATGTGCAGAATTTTTTCACTCTTCCTCCAAAAAAAAAAAAAGAAAGTGACACGACATGTGCTGTGTGCCAGGGTTTGTTTTACAGGAGAGGATAGGATACGTGCCAGGACAAGGTGTCACCATTTAACTTACTTTCCTGAATATTCAGATGAAGCTGGTGGCACATCAGCTCCCTGCTTGCTCTTGGCATCGAGCTGTCCTGCTCAGTAGCTCCCCATCTTCTGCTCGTTGGCTGCCGAGTTGTCTAAGCTCATTTGTCCCCTCAAGACGGTGTGAGCCACACTCTCACTGTTTTTTTCTGTTGAGATGTGAAATCTTAAAATGAGATCTTAATAGAGTTAAAAAATCTGTTAGCTATTCTTTTTCCACTTGTGTCTACTGCTAGCGTGGCACAGTAGTTACGCTAAGGCTTCTATGCCTCCTTACACTACCAGCTATCTCAGTGGTTGTGGGGGTGATGGAGCGTAATGGAAGAGGTGTTGAAATTCAGTTCCTGAAAGAGAGTTTTGGTTGTTCTTATGGGAAGACAATCAGTCCAGTTTGCAGGCAAAGTGAGATGGACTTACCTCTGTCTTCCAAAGTGTCCTTCCAGTGAGGAGTCAGTTGTGTCATGCAGAGCAATGGATGCCGAATGCACTTGAACACAATTGAGTGTGGTGTAATTGTCTCTAAACTGTTTGGGTGTGCCACATAACAGCCATAGTTGCACAGCTGATGAAGAAGAAAGTTAATCAGGGAGAGGTGGAACTGTTGGGTGAGAGTGTTGATCTGCTGGAGGGTAGGAATTATTTGCAGAGGGATCTGGGCAGGCTGGATTGACGGACCGAGGCTAATGGTATGAGGTTCACCAAGGCCAAGTGTTGGGTCAATCTTGGGGCAGAGTGGCTGGAAAGTTGCCTCTCAGAAAAGTAGCTGGGGGTAGTTGATGACAGTGGCCGAACAAGAGCCAGCGTTGCCCAGGTGGCCAGGAAGACGCTTCTACCCTCATGTGTGATCTGTAATTCCTAAGCTGTTACTGGGAGATATTTTCTAACCTGTCCTTAAAATGCTCCAGGCATTTCCACAGCTTCCCACATTAATACTACAGTACTCCACTGCATGGATAGAAAGTGAAAAAAAAGGTTCCTCTTTCCTTTGGTACTGTTTCTTGTTCTAATCATAAGGTATCTAGAAAACAGTACGCTTTTGGTACTTTTTGCAATGATCCTTTATTTGGCTTTTGCTTGCCATTTAATTAAGCTCAGCAGAAAGTCCTCCATGAAGGAGTTCAGTTAAAACCAGTGTGCACATGCAGCCGTACAGTCCTCACAGCCTGGAGGCAGGGGGCTTGCTGCTGTTCAAAATCTGAGCTCTGGCTCTGAGTGAAGTTCCTGCCATTCCTGCCTATCTTGTCTGCCTTGGTTTTGCTATTCAGACTGGTGATCAGTCTGAGACTGCTTTTGGAGAAAAAAACAGGCATGTGACCACTGAACCCCTCTTGTGCAGCAGTAATTCTTGCTCAGCTGACAGATTGGTGGTGTGTTGAGAGTGCAGAGGAAGGGGGAGAATATCTGCCTGCTGGTTGCAGTGCCTGCTCCTTGTCTAAAGAAGAAAATTGTGGAGAGCACACGAGCCAAAGGACCTCTGAAGCTGTAGGCTTTCAGGATGCCTTGAAGGAGCCTGTAGCCAAGGCTTGTCTCTCCCCAGACTATCACCAGTGTGAATCTAGAATAACTTTGAAAGAAGTTTTACTTACTTTTCTATGATCCAGGTCTCATAATACTGAAGGTCCTTATTGTTGTTAAATGGACATCTGTGATTTCACAATAAATGGAGACACACCAAGGTCTAATACTACTGGATATTCATAAGAATAATGAAAAGGGATGTCTTGTACATTGCAGAAGAAAATATAGACGCTTTTCTTCCTCTATTCCAGTGTTTATCACTAAATCAGATGTATTTGAGTCATGTGAAAGCAACTTGCTGGGCAAGATGTACCATCTACAGAGAAACAGCACATAATGTTATACATAGGGTCAACATCATAACACGCAAAGAACACCCCCCAGAATATATGTTGATATAATTCTGTATTTCTGACCTTTCACATGAGTGGCATGAGGCATGAGATTGTCATCATTATAATGCCATTTAAACATGGTTATGTGTGTGAAAGTAAGCCATCATTTCAAAGCATGAGGGCAACAGGTTTTATTGAAGGACATAATCTTTTTGCGGTAAGGAAAGCAAACACTTCCTCTCTTCCTTCAGACTGTTGAGGGAAAGTGACTCTCACACTAGAAAATAGCATTCCCAAGCTCATTGATATTCAACAGTCTATAAAGCTACTGAAAATAGATGTTAAAAATACAGTTCTTGACTAGCCCTGGTAAAAGCTTATGCTATGGGCTAGAATGAATTTAGAGACTAAAATCAACTCTTCAAATTTTGGAAGAGTGGAAAAAAATCACCTTGAAACATAAGTATGATGTTAATTGGTAATTATGGCATGAAGTCAATGCATGTGGAACTGGAAAGCTTAAAAATGCACAAGTAAGTAAATTCACTAAGGAATTCCTTTTTCCCAAGAACTACAACTCCAAGAAAAAAAATATATAACTCATGTACTAGGAGGCTGACAATAAAGTCGGTGGGTTTTTTTACATTACTTGTGATGGTGGATATCTGCACTTCAGACTCCACTACACACTGGAGTAAATTGATTTTTAATAACCATCTCCTGTTTACCCCCCATTCCTTATATACCCATGTGACAGGAGCATTAAAACAGCAATATCTTGTTATATTCCAACCTCACACTCTGCTGAAGCAGAGCTTGCAATTGTAGCTGCTTGGGAACTGCTGCACAAAATTAAGCCTCTGGGCTGTTTGTTGTATACAAGCCTCCCAAAGCTGATAGAATAGTTCCAAGCTTGAGAGAGGGAGCCAAGAGGGATATGCAGTGTCTTAATAAATATTTCAGTTCATGTTTACATAGTATACAACTTTGCAAATAACACATAAAACATTTTGAGAAATCTTTGAAATAGAAACCTTCAGGTAGAATGCATTGATGTTTTTCTTCACACAACCTCCTCTGTCTCCTCCCTCTGCTGAGATCACAGATGTCAAATACAAGATCTTAATGCACTATTTACATTCCTGTTCTTTAGCAAAGAGACACAGACTTTTCCAGGCACTGTGTTTCTTAGCTTCCTGAGTCTCAGAAAACATGCCCATCCAAGGATCCTGTTCATGTACCTTCCCAGAGGACACCCTTCTTACCAGGGGCTGCAGGATCTTCCAGGGGAGTTTTTGCTGGAGACTTGAGAATGCTGAATGACCCTTCAGGCACAGGTACCTGCACTGGGATTTTGCTAGGACAATTTAACTCCTTTGGGTCTTTTTTGCATTCCTGAAAGAAAGGAAAGAGAAAAAGTGAAGAGTTGCTGCCTTGGCGCACGTTCTGAAGAATGACCTTCAGGTTCATGTATGCCATAAGACAGGGTAAAGATGTATTAATGACACCATGAGGTAGAAACAGAGAAAAATCTGCTCACAACCCTTCTGATTGTAAGAAATGAATCTGAATCAAAGCCACACAGAAGTCCTATGTCCTGTCTTGAATATTTCCACAGATTTTTATTTTTTTTTTAATGTGCTGATGCTATTAGCTGAAAGAGGAGAAGGCAAATTAATAGGAGTTAGAAAGGCTCTGCTCTACTTGGGTCTGGGCCTGTAGCAGAGTTGGTGAATAAGCTGTGTACTACAGGAAAGCTACGGAGCATTTTTGATTCCTGCTTTTCCTCTTCAGAGCATGCATTTGGCTATTTTTATAAAACCCTATTTTAAAAATAGCTGGTTTCCTTCCTGACCAGGACACATAAATGACATTTATTGGCAATCCTGTATGCTTTACATTTTGTTCCTCTAGTCACATTTTCATCAAGTAGATGTGTATGTGTAGGGTGACAGGGCAGTCACTTCCAGAGAGAGCATGCTTGTGTTTCTAAGAAACCATTTGTTCAGGTGTCAATACGTTCACTTCTCTGTTAACAATACCTACTCATAAATAAAACACTTTTCATAAGTATCTGTATAAAAATATTGCATTAAAGTAGATGCATGGTTGATTGAATTGTGAATCCCTGGGAAAAGAGTTTTCCACCAATCACCCAATTCTATCCACTCAATACTTTGAGAAGCATGTATCAATGGACATGGCAGTGCTACACAAATTGCCCTCCTGCCACCTGCTGCAGTGTCAGCACCCTCTGACCACCATTCACTAGCCTGATTTAGCAGTATCTGTGCAGCAGGCTATGAGCAAGCTCTGGTACAATCCTACATCAGTATGTATTAGCATACCTACACCAGCTGGCATTACCACCAACTGACCTCTGTCCAGGACCATCCAGGCTCATTTGTTTCATGGTCACAGGAGGATGCACTCACTCTGCCACTGACAGTGGCATCTACCTTTGGCAGAGCAGTGCAAATTTGCACAATTCCAACATCAGATTTCTCATTAAAAATCTGACACATACCAAGAAATTTAAGCGTCCACAATGGACATTGTTTACTTGTTTGTAGCATTTTAGAAGCAACAGGGAATTGTGATGGATTCAGTACAGTTTGAATTAAAAAGCTAGATGAAGCCTCACAGGCCTTTCAGACTGATAGCTAATCCCTGTGAAAAGGGCTATGAAATGAAATGGATAGTTTCAGGGCTAGTTCCATTTGCTTACTTATCCCAAAAACCTTGTTAATGCTTATTAAAACGAAATCCAGTGAACAACAGCCTCTCATGTTTATGGGCTGTCAAGTTAATTTCCATAGAGCTGCGCTGTCTTCGTTGTCATTGTTGACCAAGGGTTAATTCACTGCAGGAAAGAGTGCGACAAAATACATCACTTTAATCCCTTTTTTCTTCAAAGATGAAGCAGTAGGAAAGGAAAAGTAACAACAGAGAAAATGTTAAGATCCGGAATTTTTTATATAAACTTGTCAGCCATTCCTGACGTCTTCTGTAATAAACACTCGACAATAAACAGTGAGGACTCTTCTTAAATCTCCATAACATAACAACTTTCAGAGGAAAAAAAAAACCAACAAAAAACTGTTCAAAGACTTTTTCTGAATGCATTTGCATTTCCAGGCTTTGTTGCGTTATCTACGTAAAATGAAGCAGTTGCTCTTTCACCATTAACTCTTTCCAGAATACTCTGCAGCACCAAAGCAGAGTCATGTGCTGAGCATATCAGAACTTGGAACCTACAAACCACTTGTGGTATGTAGACTAGTAAAATCCTGATTTTTTGGAAGCTTTGTATCACGATTGTCCCAAACGTTGAGAGTCTGCATTTTATTAATTTCTTTCACCCCTACAGTCTTTTCCTCCATCATTCCTGTACTTTTTACTGAACTAAGGCTCTCCATAATCCAATATTTGCAAAACTCCTGTCATTCTATAGTCCTAGCATTACACACCCAGCCATCCTCCCCCATACCAAATCTCATCATACACCATATAGCTTCAGTCATTGAGTGGTTTCTGTTTTCCAAGTCCATTTCCTACCAAGTAAAAGGCAAAGGATCTCTACACCAACATTTGCTTTTTCTATTATTATCTGAGATAGACTGCTAATGCTCGCCCAGTTTTTGCACCAAATAAACCAAATGAATGAATGAAAGGTGCAGAGGCACAGATGTTTTCAGAATAAGATGGAGCACTTGGTTCACACAATTGTTCTGCCTTCTTTTTTTTTTTGTTTTCCTGCATGGTTGTTTCCTGTGGAGTGTAGGATATATTAACTTGCAGCCACAGAGTACTTGAAACGCATCTACTGGATCAGCCTAGTGCATCAGTGAAAGATGGCTAACAGTCTTCCTTTTCCTGTGCAGCTGTTGTTTGCAGAAAGGGATAATTTTTAAGTTGATTTATTTACCTTAGCCTTTTTTCCCCCTTCTTTTCTTAATCAGCGATCATCAGCACGCTAATTGTTACTAGTAGCTTTGAAACAATGAGTGAACCTCATTGATACAATTAGGAATTTAATAGAAAAACATCCTTGACATGCAGGTGGAAAGCTAAGGACTTTGCAGAAATGTTGATATCACAGAGTTCCCGGTGGTAAAAAAAAAAAAAAAAAAAAAAAAAAAAAAAAAAAAAAAAAAAAAAAAAAAAAAAAAAAAAAAAAAAAAAAAAAAAAAAAAAAAAAAAAAAAAAAAAAAAAAAAAAAAAAAAAAAAAAAAAAAAAAAAAAAAAAAAAAAAAAAAAAAAAAAAAAAAAAAAAAAAAAAAAAAAAAAAAAAAAAAAAAAAAAAAAAAAAAAAAAAAAAAAAAAAAAAAAAAAAAAAAAAAAAAAAAAAAAAAAAAAAAAAAAAAAAAAAAAAAAAAAAAAAAAAAAAAAAAAAAAAAAAAAAAAAAAAAAAAAAAAAAAAAAAAAAAAAAAAAAAAAAAAAAAAAAAAAAAAAAAAAAAAAAAAAAAAAAAAAAAAAAAAAAAAAAAAAAAAAAAAAAAAAAAAAAAAAAAAAAAAAAAAAAAAAAAAAAAAAAAAAAAAAAAAAAAAAAAAAAAAAAAAAAAAAAAAAAAAAAAAAAAAAAAAAAAAAAAAAAAAAAAAAAAAAAAAAAAAAAAAAAAAAAAAAAAAAAAAAAAAAAAAAAAAAAAAAAAAAAAAAAAAAAAAAAAAAAAAAAAAAAAAAAAAAAAAAAAGTTCATGTATTCAGTTAGAAAAAACCTCGGAAAGTCCTCATCTTGGTCTTTTAACATAATTGAGAAACTTTACGTGTGGTTTTCATGGTTTTAGTAAATCCCTATTTGCTGTAAATTATTCCGGCTCTGATTTGACAGTCCCTTGTGCCAGGACAGAGTGGACAGCAAGGTCCCTTGATGCAGAAGGTGGGCTCAGGAATCGCCCGAGGGCACAGAAACCATCAGGATAGGTATCACTGCTGCCCCGGTCCTGAGAACCAGCAGCTGCAAAGACAACGCTGTCATTCATTTCACACCGGATGAAACTTTTTGCCTTCCCAGGTGAGGAACGCTTAACCTTGTTACTGTATGTAAAACACCTCGCTCAAGTGCTGCCTCCACCAGCAGTACAAAGCGCAGGGAGGTCAGGCGCAGCCACTCATCCCGCTTACACGGTGCCTATTTTCCATCTACTGATGCTTCCTACAAAGCTCCTCTTTCACATTCACGGTTTTGTTTTTTAGTTGGGTTTTTTTTTCTCTCTCTGTCTTACTGGTGGAGGCTGCCTCTCTGCGGCAAGAGCTTGCAAGGAAAGTGGTTCTGCAAAACCCCCTGGCTGCAGCCTGTGAAACGTGCAGGGGCATCAGCGCGCTCCTGGGACAGTTTTCATGAGCTCCCAACAAAACACCGAAAAGCACCTAGGAAACTCCTCATTGAGCTTTGAGGAGCTGAGGGCTTGCACATTTCCTGGTTATTAACTGGATTGCCCAGCAGTGTCAGGGAAGTCAAGAGAAGTCAGAGAACTCAAAGTATTGCTTGGAAGGGACCTGAAAGATCACTCAGTTCCAACCCCCACACCATGTATGGGGTTAAAACTGGTAAAAACATTTTTTGGCAGCCTGAGATCACAAAATACATTTGTGCCCTGGGGAGGGATGGGGGCTTCATTTCTTCACCCCCAGCTGCTCATTTCACTAGAAGAAAATTTCAGAAGAAGTAGATCATCAAAGAGTCAATATTTTGTTATTGCAATAGAAATCCTCTCCTCCAACCAAAGCGTTTTTGGCTTTTAACATATGTCTGCTTTAAAGGATTGAATTTGGCTATAAACAGATATGAATCAACTTTACACTTAAGTGTCTTGCATGGGAAAATGCCCAGACATCAAGCCCTCAGAAAGGGCTTCTAAGGAAAGGCACGTGTTCTGACATCTTACTCTGTCAGTGCCACACCACTTCTTGACCACTGGCCTCACAGGCTTCTGGGGAGAGCTGGGTACCATGACCCATGGTTCCAGACCAGACAATGCACTCTGTCTCTAGAACAGTAATTATCAAACCACAGACACTGATAATTACTGGGGGTGCGAGAGAGAAGGCTCAGACAAGAAAATTGTATTCCTGCTGCTGCTTTTTAATTATTCTGGTTGACCATTATTGGCACGATGCAGCAATCCCAAGTGTTAGCTTCTCCCACAAGCCGGTTTTTATAATTTCAAAAGGAAAAAATAAATTGGAAAATAAGTTGATTCTCTTCTAGTAATGAGTGGTCACTGCTCTGTGGCCCATAAAAGGCAGGGCTATCTGCAACACAGCAGGCACAAGAACTTGGCAGGAGCCACCAGCGCCCTTTATCTGTTTTCCCCTTTCAGAAGAAGGAAAGCTGCTGTTTTTCCTTTTCCTGTTTCTTTGACTGGGGAAATCTGCTACTTCCCTCAAGATTTACATCCTGACCTATGTAAATCTTTGAACTACTCTCTTTAGCATTTCCCTTAGGGAGGCTCCTTGCTGAGAAACAAGGCTTCAGGAGCATGGGATAGCATTATTTATACATCTGACATTAGTAACCTATGAGGCAGTACTCATCAAAGAATTGCTTAGGTTTGTCCATGCTACAGTCACGCAGTGTTGCTCACAATGTGGGGTGATTTTCCTTAATTAAATTTCTTGCTACTCTTTACAACAACAGCCTAAATATGCTAATGTTGTCTGTCTGATTCCACTTGTTTTTTAAAACAGGATTCATACAGAACTGAATATTGTTTTAGGTATACTTCTTATTGTATGATTTGTTTGTTTGTTTGTTTGTTTTAAAGCAGGGCACAAATTCCCTGTATCTAAGAAAAAAATGCAAAAAAGAACCTTTGTTTATTAGCCTGTGACCATGGAGTATCTCCACTTCAGGTCTTGTACGGGTCCTGCAATCAACAGCAGTGGAAAGAAAAAGAAGGGGACTCTTGAGAAAGGGCAGCAAGGATTCCTGCTTACATCTGAAAGCCCTGTGAAAGGAAGGTGCAAGGAAGGGTGAGATTCAATTAGTAAGGAACTAGGATTCCTAATCCTGTCTGTAAGCAGTGGAGAAATAATCTCTTTCTGAAAATCTTTTGCTTTGGCACTGTTTTGGTTATTTCTAATAGCATCTTCTTGATTACTCTTGTGGCAGTTGTACCTGGTCATCTTGAGGAAACATTAGATATCTGGACCACATTCATCTTGCCCAGCATTAGCCATCTACCACAGCAGTAGCTGCCTGCATCTGCACTTAATGTTGAGGTGCCCATCCTGCCAGAGGTTTTGTCAGCTGAGGAGCTGTAATCCATCTGGGCAAATCTAGCCAACTACTTTAGGCAAGAGCAATTGCTTTCTACATTTCATTAACTCTGATGACTCTAAAGGGTGTTTAGCTGCCAAGCTGGAGTGTAGATCTGCCTCAGAGGCACCTAAAGTCAGGATAAGAGTCATCTCTCTCTTACTATGCCATTGTATACAACAACCATCTGATTGCTGACCCAAGCATTTTAAAATCTGAACCTCTAGTCTGCTGTATTTACTGAAGTTTGTTTAAATGCTTGAGGATTGTTTGCTTAAAAAATGCTGAAAGATAGTACCAAATTCACCAAACAGCTCCATCTTGCATTGTAGGAGAGGCAGTGGTGTGCAGAGTGGAGGCAGAGTGCCTCACTACCAGTTTCAACAGTTCTATTTTAGATCTAAAAACATGCTACAGCATGGAGGAAGGTTGTGAGAGTCTCCTAGGGCTTGTGTTTATCATCTTGCTGCAGAGTGGCAGTTGAAAATCTCCAGAAGAATGGCAGTGAAACACACTTCCAATAATTCTTTATTCTTTCAGAGACACTGGGGGCTCTGGTTACCCATGCTTATTCAGAAACAATCAATTCAGTGTCTTGGTAGAAGGGAACTCCCACTGTGTGGGGCTGTTGACATTGCTGGAAAGACAAAAGAAGGTGTTTCCCATGTGCTGGGCTTTTTACTAAAAATTAGCAATGATCTGCCACCATGTCTGCTCTCTTGCTAACAACCCTGAACCCCACAGAGAACAAGGGCACAAGACTATAGCCCAGCCATTGTTTCCTTTTCATGGGAAACAGGACTTTTCCATCAGCCAAACAGCATTTGAACATCTCACATGACCTAATCAGACTTCCTTGCATCATGTGGCTGTGACCCAACCTTCAGGTGCAGAGAAAAGAGAGCAATCCATACCTCAGGAACACATCCAGAGAAGCAAATTGCCATCCTGGTTACACCAGCTCATGTCTCTTTGCAGAGTTGAATGACTTGGGAATGAAAATATGAAAATGAAATGGGAAGAGATGAAGAGAGATCACTCACTGCCACTGCTGGCTCTCTAAGGACATCAAATGGACTTAACAGTTTTTGCTTGCAAACCAAATATGATTCCCAGGAAAATCTGGAACCCACCATAGTGAGACCAGGCTCTTAGTGCCTGGTGGTAAAAGGAGATCAAACACAGCCTGACCTTTTGCAGAGGTAGAAACTTGTCCCCAGATAGAGTGAATGGTGCTTATATTACTGCTATAATCTGTGTCTTCTTCCAGATATCGCTTATGTTTTGACAGGTAATTCACTATTAACTCCTGAATAAATTTCATTCATCTCTTTATCTAACCACTGTTGCTGAAAAGAAAAATGTTATACACACCTCTTTGCTGCACATGAATTGATGGGTTAGTCTAGCCAGCAATGGAAGAAAGACTCCTTAGTGTTACCTGCCTCTATTTTATAGACAAATCCTGTCCTCTTGTCATGCTATGATACCAGTGTAGGTTTTTTGTGATGAATCAGCCCCTCTTTATGACCAAAGGTGCCAGTAATTACTGAGGAATATCCCAGATGAAAAACACTATTGTTTAAAAGAGGGCTGATGACTGGTACTGGCCTGGTCTGAGAACAAGCATTTTACTCTCCTAAGATCTGCCACTTGGTAGGAGGAAGCTGTAATTCAAGACATGAAGGTAAGCTATGCACAGGGAAAAGGAAGCATAGGTTCAGTGAAAGGCAGACAGTGCCACACTAATCCAGCATCTTCCTTTGACAAGACAGATGATATTCCCAGCAGATTTGCTCTGTTATTGTTTCAACAAAGCACCTACCATGGTGCCATACAAGAAGCATCAATTAAGAGAGGAGCTATATCAACTGAAGATAATATTTCCCATTAGATCCTCTAGTCCTCTTTTCCTGAGCAACCCACGCTCAGACGTGCCTTTGCTTGCTGTGCTCTGGGTTGTCTGCAGCTCTTCAGACTGCTTCTGCCCCACCTGTGCTGGTCACCTAAGCTCAGCACAAGCTTTATCATTTGTAAGGCCCAGGCATCCTTTGTGCTTCCCTTGGCTGAAGCAGTATCCAGTGCTGCCACATCTCTGGGAGTAAGAGGTAAGATATGGAGACAGGTCAGGAGGAAGCAAGAAAGCATGGCAGAGAGGTCCCACAAACAGCCCCAGACAGGAAAGACTGTGGGAATGACACTTGCTTTGCACAGAGAAAAAGCAGAGGAGGAAGAAAATCCACCAACAGGCAAATGATACAACAAAGACACTGCTGGTCAAGTGACTCCTTTTTTTCCAACAAAGGACAAAAAGAAGCCACCTAAACTTGTAAGAAACAGACTGAACCTGGACTTGAGAGCAAACTTCCCTAGTGAAAATAAGCAACCACAGGGGAAAGGCTGGCCAGAGAGAATAAGAAATTCCTATCTTCGGAGTAGGGATGTTCTGGATGTTTTTAGGGATGGGACAGACAAACATCTGCTAGGGCTACCTGAGGCATAATTGACCCTTAGGTATTGCAGAGGATTCAATAAAAGAGTCTTTGCTGAGATTCATCCCCATATTCCCTCGGTTTGTGTTCCTTCATCTTTTTTATTCTAGAGAAGAAACAAATACAGAAGGTTGGATGTGCCATAATTTGTGTACAGGTATAGCGTAGTCCTTTCATGCCGAATTTCTAAAGACTGAAAAAAAGCAAAAGAAGGTAATGCAGAGAACAAAAAGAGGCCTGAGAAACAGTGATAAAATATTTAAGATATGGAATGACAGCATATTCAAGGAATTAAGAGTAAACTGAAATTATGTATGTGAGAACCTTGTTCTTCCGACACTAGATGGCCCTGCAACCCCGAGGAAAGCTCGCCTTGCGGGATAGCCCTCCTTTTACTTGGGAAAATAAAGGCAGCAAAGGGAAGCAATGGTGGTGAGAATGCTCCCAGTCTGTCTTTATTAAAGAGGAGCAACACGGCAACTGCAGATCTTCCAGGTTAAGGAGTTCAATTATGCCAATCTATTTTGATTGTATGTGCTTTGTGTTTCATAACAGCCTTTAAAACATTTATTTACAGTTATTGGATGCAGTGTGTATAAGTACACATTGCATTGCTACATAAGCAAAAAAAACTTGGATTACTTAAAATATGTGAGAAAATAGGGTTGCTTGGGCTCCTAACATAAGGATATGGACCTGGAGCAATCCCAGAGGAGGCCACAAAGACTAACACAGAACTGAAGCACCTCTCTATTAAGGCAGGCTGAGAGAGTTGGGGTTATTCATCCTGGAGAGGAGAAGATTCCAAAAAGATCCTGTAGATGACTCCCAGTACTGAAAGGGAGCCTACAAGAAAAATGGAGAGGGATATTTGACAAGAACATGCAGGAATAAGATAAGAGGTAATGGTTTCAAATAGAAAGAGAGTCAGCAGGATTTGATATTAGAAAGAAATTCACTGTGAGGGTGGTGATTCACTGGCATAGGTTGCCCAGAGAAGGTGTGAATACCCATCCATCAAAGTGTTCAAGGGCAAGGCAGCCTGATGTGGTGAAAAATGTCCCTTCTCATGGCAAAGGGGCTGGAACCAGATAATTTTTAAAGTCTCTTCTAATCCAAACCATTCTGTGATTCTATGATTTTATGGCCATGTGGATCTTATAGGATGGTTCATTATAGTACTGGCACATTAAAACACTTTACTAGGAAGCAGTAATTTAATATCAGGTATGGCCAATTTTACAGAAGGACAGTGAGCAAGCAGTGAGTATTACAAGAACACCAGGAGATCTGAATGCAGTTTGGGTTTAGGGAACTTAATAACCTGCCTTTGATACAAAATTTTTCAACAACAAACACTGCAAAATAAACATGTTAATTACAAAAAAAAATATGCCTTTTCTTAGTAAGCTTTTTACTTAGAGCTGTAGAAAAAGATCCACTAAAGTCAGAGTTTTCTATAATATGTTATAAAGCATCAACATCCATAAAAAGCAGGAAGGTAATTTAGTTTATGAGGATTTGGTTTCGCCTGGCACAGAGTCTGTTCTTCTTATTTTAGCAGGCTATATTAAGCTACTAAAAAAATTCCTTAGATTTTTGTCACTTTGCACTTATCTTTCTGTATTTTTGTTGGTCTCCTAGTAGGGAATGACACCTTTATCAATCCATCCAAACCACTGTTGCTAGGGAAGGTCACCTTCCTTTCCTTCTATTCTTCCTTTATCACTTCAGTGTAAAAGCTGTCACCAGCTTCCTGTCAATTGGTATATCATATAAATTCTTCATTTTCTAATTTTTAGGGGCTTATCTACTGTTCTCTCTATGCATCCAAGTTATGAAGAGAAATTACACAACCTTGCATAAATGGCTTGTTTTTTAGAAGCTTATTAAAGCTCATAATGAAAATATTTGATAATAACATGAATTACATGCATGAGTGGCACCTGAATTTGGTTTTTTACATTATGAGTCACAAATCAAAGTTGTTTCGTTGCACTTCTTAGACATCTGGTTGAGAGAGAAACATTTCTTCAGACTGTGAGGTTTAAAATTTCTATGATAACCATATCCAAGTGGAGTTTATCTTAGTTTTTTTCCTGTTACCTGTCACATCCTGCAATATTTATTAGTGATGACTTAATTTGACTTTTGATGCTATGTATCAGAGTGAAGAAGAAATGTGAAATAAAAGTCCAGGAGGAATCTCTGTGAAGAAGATGTCTCTGAGAGGGCAGAGGCACTGCAGGCAAGGCAGGACATGAGTGTTTGCAATGATATGAGACTTATGACTTCTCCAGAGCCTCCTGCACACACCTGAATATGTATGTTTGAGTATACAAACTCAAAGACTGAAGCCAGTGCCTCTTTTCCATGGGCCAGACACAACCTAACAGACAAGATGAAGGAAAGGCCCTTCTCTTCCGGAAACTGCTAAGGCAGGAGCACTCTCAGGAGAAGAAATATTCATGCAGAAAGAATGGAGGTGAACACACTTCATGACAGATCCTTGTTTGTCTGGGCTGTGCCAGGGGATGCTGTGGGTGAGGGAGAACCCCGGCAGCCCCCAGAGGCAGATGGCACATCATATCCGACCTGCATGGGTGCGTAAGTCCTCACACTGGTCATCCCCTGACTCCATCCAAACACCACTCATCACTCAGTGAAACCGGAGGTCCTCATACATGTATCAAATCATTCCAGGGAAATAACGACCCTCTCTGCCTGGGGAGTAAAGCCAGGCTGTTTACAAAAGAGCTGTGGAAGGTCCTCGAGGCATCGTAGCCATTGCCTCCCACGCAGCAGGCAGGAGGGCCAGCTGGATGGAGGTGACATGTCTGACCAAGGACCTGAGCTGGTGTGTGTGGTGGTGGGCTGGCCATCTCCACGCTGCTGGCACAGCGCGCGGCGCTCCTCACACCACGCGGTGAAGGAGCCTGCAGCCTAACGGGAAAGGAGCCTCTCCCATAGCCTGGACTAGCCAGTTTAAACTTTCTTTTGAGTATGGAGCAGCTGTTACTAACAGGGTTTTTTTCTCCTTTTGGGCTTTTCTTGAATAACAATGCTCTAGCAACTCTGCATTTGAGAGGTGAGCCAGCTGCAGGTCTAGCTGAAGGCCAAACAGCCGGGACAAACCTCATTCTGTGCTGAGAGCTGAGGGAAAAGAAATGCAGCAGGTTTGTTCCGAGTCAGGCTGTTCAAATAAAGCTGCATGAACTTTCACACTTTATACTATTTGTTATGATGTTTTTCAAAATGAACCACAGATGTTTTACTTTGTTGGGTTTTTTTTATCCCTGGCTGAGTCACCTATTATCCAGGCCACATCTGGGCAGCTCAAACAGGAGTCTCAACGAAGAAGTCTCAGAAAGAAAGTCAATATTTCATTTGATTTTTACATAATTCTCTGTACATACCTAAGAACATAATGAAATAAACATAATTTCTACTAATGACACGGTGTAAAATGTTGGGAAGCAATGAATCCTATTCAAACTGCTGGTGTTTCCCATCACTTAAATTGAATCAACAAGGATGAGTTAGGATTAAATTTTGTCTACAGCTTGTGGTTTTTCTTTAAATATTCTGCTCTGATCACAACATTGGAGTAGAGGATATTGAAAAGTTTCTGAGAAACCTTAAATCTTAACTGTTTATCTTCAGCCCTCTTGAGCAAATGGGATTCAGTGAAGCAAACCAAACTGGAAATATTATGTAAAATGTTAATATGTTGGCAAATGGCCAAAAACATATTCTAAAAAATGTCAAATGTCACAGCAGGGCATGGAAAAAACCTTACTTCTCCTTTTGAAAAAAAAAAAAAATCATATATTCGCTAGCAAAATATGTCAACAGGTTACAGCAATATCCTTTGGGGTTGATAGTGATGTGCAGGAAAAAAAGAAAAATTATCTGGCAAGAATTAATGTAACTCTCAGTCAATAGTCTGCTGAGTCCTTCCTAGAAAGGAGAACAGAGACCTGGCTGTAGAGAAGAGAGTAGTGGATGTCAGTCCATTTGAGACAAATGTTCCCATCCAAACACATCCCTGTGATTTTTAACTGAGTGCTTCATTTGGTTCATTGTTTTCAAAGAATTGCGTAATAATACATTCATATCCTCAGAATACATGTTATAGTTTTAACAGAACATTGTCCTTGGAAAGTTTTCAAAGTGGTTCTGTATATTTGCAATATCTGTAGTTAGCACACTCAAATCAGAGTGATTCATTTCCTGCCCAGTGGCCACTTGTTGTTTTATGCTCCTTTTTTTTTTTTTTTTGGCTGTATCTTTACAAATATAATGGAAAAATCACTACTTGCAGATAATGAAAGTGAAGGAATTAAAAATTAAGACATACAGCAGAGAACGTCAGCCACAGAAACTCGTTTGCAAATGCCAGTGCAGACCCGTATTTTGTATTAAATAGCTGTGATAAGTGCCTACATGTTTGCAGTTAGAGTCAGTAGATTGAAATCTGATAGAGCCTTGGGTTACTTCTACAGTGTAAGTTCCTGAGTGGTGAAAAGAAAAAAATAAAAAGACCATTTTATTGCTTGATAATTGACATTTCAGTGTATTTTTGTTTGCAGTGAATCTGTGTTAATCATGACCCTGAGAGCAGCTCAGTTGGTCAGAGCATGGTGCTAATAACACCGAGGTCATAGGTTTGGTCTTGGTACAGGCCATTCACTTAGGAGTTAGACTTGATGATCCCTGTGGGTCCCTTCCAAATCAGAATATTCTGTGATTTGGTGATTAATGCTTTGCATCTCTAGTCATCAGTAGTTTTTCTTTGAAGGTGCAGTCACTCTAGAGATTGTCAGGTATTATTCAAGTAGGTGAGGTCTGAGGAATAGAGCTTTACTTGTGACATCTTTCTTGGATCACCAAGTCCAGAGTTTGCCAAAACCAAGTCCTTGACAATGAAGTCAACCTTATTGTATGTTGAATTACCTTCCTAAATTTGGTCCATTTTTACTGAAGAAAAACATAAAGAAGCCATTGAACTCCTCTAGTTAGTCAGCTCAAAGCAGCTGCTGGCAAAATAGGCCCATGTATTTCTACGGCTCACATCCAATGTTTGTCCTAGAAAGTGACCTGGCAATGCCAAGGGCCATTGGGAGAAAAGGAGCAGAAAGGCAAGAGGTATTAACTAGTACTAAAGATACACTAGCAGTAGACAGTGAAATGTCACTTCCCTCACAAATTAAATTGACTGGAAGAGTCACTTGTGGAAGGACTTTTGGGTTCTTTTCTATTTGAATTCAGGAAAATCCAGGGAAAAGAGGCAATATATTTCTGAGAGAATCCAAGATTATATCTGATCCCTGATTCTATCCCCTGATTTTATCTTCTTGGGAAGATCTGATCTTCAAATAATATAAGCCAGTGTCAAGAACTGCGACTGGTTTAATGTGGAAAGAGAACTTTGTGGTCCTCCTGTAACATGAACTAACAGAGAGTAGAGGTTCTCACATCCCTTAAGTTGATCTATGATGTATGAATTTAAGGAATCTGTTTAGCACAGATTCAAACAGAATTTTAAGGCTTCACAAAAATAGCATATGAAATGTATTTTGCCTGGGATGCATTTTTTGTAAGCATGAATAAAAAGAACCAACACCTAGAGAAATGGGAAGTCCAACTTGCAACATCCAAATCTTGGAAAAACAAGGACAGCAGCCTGTCTGACATGGAGTAGAAGTATGAAGGTACTAGGAAGCCTCTGCCCAACTTGGCTCTTGCTAGCAGAAAGGAGCTCCTGCAAGGACTCAAGAAACAAACATAAATATTTCCCAAAAGAAACCAGACAGGATATTGCAGGATATTGTAGAAATCATTCACAACAATAAAGGGTCAGATCAGATTTTTTTATCATTATGACTGGTTTTTAATCTCTTTCTAACCACAGAAAAGGGTGACACTGAATCATCCAGCTTCAGATACTGCAAAGATCAGAGAATCACAGGATGGGCAAGGCTAGCAGGAATCTCTGGAGATCACCCAGTCTAACTCTTCTGCTCAGGCTATTTTGTTCACAGCCATGCCCCGACAGGTTTTAGATATCTCCAAAGATGGATAGTCCACAGCTTCTGTGGGCAATCTGTGCAAGTGTGCAATCACCCTCACAATAAAAAAGGTGTTTCCAGTGTTTCAGTTTGTGTTCTCTCCCCACTAGGTACCACCTGACTCCCTCTTCTTTACTCCTTCCCTTCAGGTATGTACACACATAGCTAAGATTCCCCCAAGACTTCTCTTCTCCATTCACATTCTCTGAATGACTTCTTCATTCTCTGAATGAAGCATCTCAGCTCTCTCTCTCAGCCTTTCCTCCTTTGAGAGGTGTTCCGGTTCCTTAATTGTCTTTGTGGCCCTTTGGCAGACTCACTCCAGTCTGTCCATGTGCTTTTTGAACTGGTGAGCCCAGAACTGGACGCATCACTGCAGATCTGTCTCACCAATGATGAGTAGAGGGGGAAGATTCCCTCTTTAACCTGCTGGAGATAGTCTTTCTAGTACAGTCCAGGAGGTTGTTGAACTTGTAGACTGCAAGGGCTCATGCCTATCTCATGTTCAACTTGGTGTCCACCAGGACCCTCGAGGCCACATCTGCCTGATTTCCAGATCTTAAGTCCCCAGCCTGTACTGGTGTCTGGGGTTACTCTTCACAAAGTGAAGGACTCTACATTTCCCCTTGCTGAACTTTATGAAGATCCTGTCAGTCCATTCTTCTGGCCTGTCCAGATCCAACTGTATGGCAGCACAATGATCTGGCATATCAACCACTCCTCCTGATTAGTACTGCCTTCAAACTTGCTGAATGTGCTCTCTGTGCCATGATCTAGGTCCTTGCTGAAGTTGTTAAACCTGCTATTGTCTAGTCATTGTTGTTTTTGGGAGATTAACAGAAGCAGGAGTGCCTGTCGATGCCCGTGAATGAGCGGTGCTTCCCTCACAGTGTTGCAGAACAGTCTCAGCCACCTGGATTCTGGACAGACCATCAGGGAGTGGCTAGGAGACAGCCAGCAGTATGAAGGGCCCAGGGAAACAGCTGAGAGTGAAGACAAAGGCGTGGGGGCTTAGGCCAGGGGGGAAATGGATGACTCCACCTGAGCCGCTGGAGGACCACCAAAGTCACGTATTCAAAGCGGATAAGAAAGCTACCAAGGATTTCCAGGATAAACTGGCAATGAACCAACCCACAGGTCTTTCAGCTGGCCTTCAGTTTGTGGACCAAGGTCAGTGGAGGGATGCCAGATGACTGTGAATGGCTCTGGAATTTGCCATATTACTTACATTTTTTGTTGTTGCAGTGCATCAGAAAAGGAAGCAGGTGCTAGCAAGGAAGATGGCTGCAGATCATTATGAGCCTAATGACTCCAGCTCTGTGTCTTGCTGAAAGTCAGAAGTTCTGGTGTGACTCATGACAAAGCATAAAGGACCAGAAAGCAATTTAACTCAGTTTGCAATGGCAACAATTCTGTTTCAAAATTAATGATATGGTCAGACAGAAGGGGGTGGAGCAACACAAATACAGATCACTCTCTAAAGTGGACACTGAGGAAGCATCTGAGTACATGAAAATCAGGTTTATGGTTAAGTCTGGGTGCATAAATAACAATTGTAGGCTTTTCAATATTGAGACATTGCATGAGATTAGCAAGCAGTGTAGTCACAAGACAAAAATTCAACAATTTTCTGGAGACTGAGGGGTTCTGACTGGAGCTGAAAATGAGACATCTCATTCCTCAGTAAACAGGTAAACTCAAACATCCATTTGGACATCATTACAGCTTCTGAATTTGCAGTAAAGAACTGGAGTATGTAACATACAGACCAATCCAAACATTATTTTTAAAAGTGGCTTGCACAAAGTTTGGGCATTTTTCAGCAAAAGCAGTTTTCAGAAAGTTATAGGATCCTCTCACTGAGAAAAGTATTTGGCAAAGGAAAATCAGGGAACTATCAAGCTGCATCCTGATACCAGCATCTCAACTGGCTTTACTGACTGAAGTTCTTGTCAAATTAAAACAAGAAATGTGATTTTCTCATAGAAAGTCACTATCCAACAAAGGCAATTAGCTCCATCACTGGCTTTTCCTCCTAATTTTCAGGACCTCCTATGTTGTCTGATCATCTATATGAGTACCTGCTGTACGTGCACCTGTGTATATACATACTTCTCTTTGCTCTCCTGGCATCTCTAGACTGTGCTGCAGGTGCCACAGAGATGGTGTAAAATCTGCAGAAGTCTTTCTAACACACCTCACTCTCTGCCTGTTGCAGCAGTCTGGACAAGAATTTGAAAAGGATGTTCTTGCTGTATATACAAGTTTCACCACCAGAGCAAACCCGGGCTGTGTTTATTCTGCTTTTTGCTGTGTGAAAAAAACATTGTTTATCACAGATCTCTGTTGGAGTCATTTGATGGTTTCTTTTTGACCTCACTTTGCTTCCAATTCAATAAGAACTAAAAATAAGAACATGGATAATCTAATTGCAGATCAGTAGATATCCTGGCTGCTCTCAGTCTCAGAACATGTATCCCACGTACACTGGATGCACACACAGTGCACAAGCTTTCTAGCAGCAGTAGCTTTTCACCTAGGACAAGGGTGACATTTGTGAACCATAAAGCCTATCAATGTTACCCTGCCCAGTTGATATAGTGCAGAGGCTTTCTTAAAATAAATAACAAATGTTGATATCTCTCTGTGATTGCATACCATGGCAAAAGGGAAAAAAATGTTTAAACCCTTGAATTTCATACAGTCTGAAGAAATCTTGGATAAAAGAAAACAGGAAATCATTTGTAATATTAAAAATAGATTGCTTCCTGGAAGTAACAACCATGATGTTCTTGTTGACTTTTTTTTCATGTTAAATGCCACATACAGAAGCAGAGCCAGTCAACTCCTGCTTTTATTTCAAATTCACCTGAAATACAAAATTTGTATGGTAAATTTTAAAATTTGTTTTGATTTATTTATATTTATTTTTATGCAAAACTTTTTCTTTAAAATATGTTCTTTTAGGCTGTGATATGAAGGACTGATTTCAGAGCCCCCAGAGAAGCGTCTTAACCTTAAATGTCATAAGTGAGTAGGATAAATATTCTGCACTGTTACCTCAGTTTTGGTAGGTGTTGTTGTGGGTAAAAACTAAATATCAGAGCAGAAAAACTGCTACAAAGATAAATATTCTGAATAACATTAAAAATTGTACTAAACCCTTTGTTATAGGCATTCTGAGTTTCAGTGGCAACTTGAAGCACATTGTACCTTGCTGCCATGTTGATCCCTGAAATACACACTAATTCCCCATGAAATTAATTGTTTATACACACTTAAGTTGTGTCCCCATGTTTTGCCTTGGATAAACAATGGCCAAAGTGGTTTATATGCTATGGTTGTTTTCCTTCTGAAAGGTGATTCCTAAAACAACTTCAATCAAAAGACATGCAAAGATCAATGATGATTTTCTTCTTCCAAGGTGCTTTCAACCCTTGTTTAAGGTCCCTTTCTTCAGTCAGGCTCAGGTTTATTATGAATGAATCCCTGGTTTCTTAGCATTAATTGTAATTTTTTATTCATCAAGGATCCTTACTTTTATTGGGTAAATATTACACCTCAAGATTAGGTCACTGCTGGTCATCTTGTTAACCAGCTAAACCCAATGCCTTATTTTAAAAGCATGCAGCTTAATTCCAGGGCAGATGAGTGTTGATGACATCCAAATGATGACAGTAAAATTAGTTTATCCGTGTGTGACCCTTGTCCTATAAGTGCTTGTACATGGCTTGGTGTTAAAACCTTGTCCCTCCAAGCACATCTCACTTCACCTCTGTTGGCCCCTGGAGCTTGTCCCTGATGGTTAGGGTGTAAAGCCCTGACCAGCCAGAGTGAGCTCCACCCTGGTCACACTTCTCAGGTAATTTGCTGTAAGTGCTGTGTGGAATTAGATAATAAAGGCAAAAGAAAATGAGTTGGAATTGAATTCCAACTACCCAAACTCACTGGACAACAGAGAGTGAGAAGACGCTCTCCTATACTCTATGTTTTCCCAAGCCTGATCTCTTCCCAAGATCTATAACATGCAGCTTGCCCAGCTCTACAAGTCATCCTTCATACCACTTATTTTTCACTCCTTTTTACTGCATTCCTCCAGTGTCTCTGGGTAGCAGGGCCAGCTGGGCAGAAACATATCTGCTACCCTGCCTAGTCATCTTTACTTGTTCTCACTTCATTCAGGAGGTGAAGTGCATCATTTTCCCAGGTCAGTTGTCTTCATCCCTGAGCCCACAATTGATGACTTTTCACCCTACTCACAAGGGAGAGAAAAGGGAATGTTCAAGCATGAATTCAAACTCCATTATCTCCCTGCAAATGTGAGTTGGGTTATTGCAAAATTTCTCTCCTCTTATGCTCCCTTGTGAAATCTTGAAACCTTAATCAAAATAAATCAAAATTACCCCAAGAGTAAAAACACCACAGGAACTTGACTTAGAAAAACGGAAACAAAACCAGATGATCAGATAAATGCAAGCTAATAGGAGCAGAAGGAGAAGAAATTGTGTTTTACCTAGTGAGGAATGCAGTATTTGGAAATACCCTAAACTGCTTGCAGAGCACATTATTCCCTTTAAAGATGGATTCATGGAACTTCAACAGCTGATGCGAAAAAGATCTTATTTCTTTGGAGACACTCACCAAATGCTTTGAAAAGGGGCTGCAGTGTAGCCTCTAAACCATGAAGCAGAAAAAGACACAGGACACCTCAGTTCTTTGTAGGTCTTTGTGGAAGGTTCCTGCCAGCTCTTTCCTCCAGCATCTCAGGATCTTGCTTGAGGTGGCCTGGAATGGTGTGACCTTCCCCAGCTCTTCTGTCAAACACATTCTTCTATTATATATCAAATTCCTTGTGACACAACTACATTTGAAGGTACTTGTGAATGATGTGCCCTGTGATTATTTTCAGACATGCAGAAACTAGGATGTCTTCCCAAAGTCAAAGCAGAGAAAAATGCTTATCATTAGAACAGAGGCTAGCCATCATTATTCAAGGTGATGATGCTGACAGGTGCCCCATTCTCTCTTATTTCTGCTTGGAATGCTACCTTTTAAATTTTTAGACTGATTTAAGTGCATATAAATAATCCTAACTTTTCCTTTCTTTCTTTCTTTTTTTTTTTTTTTTTTTTTTTTTTATGAGGGGAAATGGTATAATATTTTTTCTTTAAA
>VYXD01010926.1:754799-836239 GCA_013397195.1 Hylia prasina
TTTTTTTAAGAAGGGAAATGCTATAATATGTCTTTCATCACAATTAGCTTATTAGCTTGAGATGAAACTGGTGAAATGACAACACTTCCATTAATTTCAAGGAGCAGAAGCTTTCTTATTATCCTTGTTTGCTATTCATTATGATGGGAAGAAATCTGCTTAATTGATCTACTACCTAATGATGAGCAGGAGTTTATAGAAAAGTAAGCAGTAGGAATAATGGTTGTAATGGTAGCAATCAGAAGCCAATAAAACACATCTGATGCTGACCTCAATTAACACCAACAAGCTCTCTCATTTTAGCAGTAATATCAAGTGACTGCTACAACATAGTTAAAGCCCAGAGCTCTGTTTTCAAGGGATGCTGGTGACAGTTCTGTTTTCAAAATAAACAATTAGAGACCACAAATCAGGATACCAAGTTGAAACCTGGTCTCCTGAGGATCTCATGATCCTGAGCTTGAGCTGTCAGATAAACACAGTACTGCTACAGAGAGAGTCACATTGCTTTTCTCATTCCAGATGATAAACAGGTGTAACCTGCAATTTTAAAATCCTGCCAGGAGTGGAGCAAACATCTACAGCTGGGATGACACAGGCATTCTTCCAGTTTATAAAGGCAGATAATATGAGATACTCTCTGAGCAGCAGGCTTAACCTTTGAGGTTAGAAAGTTCAAACCAATTTGTTGAGAAAAGCTAAAGGCTTATATTAACAAGTCATAGGAAAGGTTACATTAACAAGTCACAAGGAGAGGAACCTGGACTAGCAGTGATATGGAAACTCCTACAATCAAGACCAGTATTCAGGGTGTAGTCAGCTTAGCATTTTGTTCCTTTTTGAAGGAACATTTTGGAAGCAAATCTTCCACTCCTGCTTGTGGCTGAATTCTTTGATACCATTATAGCATGTGTGAAGTAGGATCCCTTCAGATGATGCCGGACAAAAGGGTGAGATTGAGAAACACAGCTGACATGCCCCAGCCACTTAAGGGCACTCAGGCTCTGAGTCAGAGTAGAAACAGTTCAAAGCAAAGTCCTCTCCCCACATACAGTTTGGTCACTGAGTCCTTGGCACCAGCTCATGAATCATGCTGCAGAGTTACACTGATGAGATAGTTTTATGGACAATTCCTGTTGGTCGACAAATCCAAGAGTACTTATTTACAAGAAATTACTCAGCTACAACGGCAAAAAAACCAAGAGATATTCTCCAGGATTAAAAAAGGCTTACCCACCTTCCAATAGATTAAATTTGAGCTTGCACCTTTTTTTATGCTTCACCAGCATTTGCAAGGGAGAATATTCCCCACACAGCAGAATTTTTGCTAACATGCCTGTCCTTCCTAGGATAATATCTCACAGGACTGGAAAAAGGCTCAGAAAAATCTTGAGCCAAATAAAATGGGGCATGACTTTTCTATGGATCATAACTGCATATGGAAGCCCTAGCACTTCTGAGGATCCAGGCACTTTTTCTGAGCTTTCCAAGGAGCTACATATGAAATTACATGTACTGATCTCCTTCCAGTATCTGAAAGGCAATAGGGTCTGTGTAATGGAGTAATGTATGTAAGGATGTAACTGTGGCTCTGGCTGGGCTGGCTGCTGCTTTCTACATTGACTGCAGCAGAAAGCTCACAAAGGTCAGTGCGGAGTCCAAACTTTCCAGGCAGAAAATCCAAGAGTGAAGCGTCGTTAGTATGAGTGAGTGATGAATAAACCAGCATTAATTGCTAAAATGTTACACTCATCTATGGATGGAAAGAGCACTTTATCTGCAGGCACATGGTGTGACTCTGGGATGGTCCTGCACATGGCCAGAATTTGGACTCAATGATACTTGTGGGTCCCTTCCAACTCAGCATATTCTGTGATTCTGTGATAGAGACATATTACACTTGAGCTGTGAATAGATACACAGCTCCTTCCTTAGGACATCCCACTTGTTTCCCAGTTATTTCTGCTGTAGATATTTAGGCATATGTAAGCATATTTCCTGTTGTGTGGGTTGAGGCATTTAGCTCTTTTTTAGGTTTTAGTATTGAATCCTCTCTGTAAGATAAGATCATCTCCTTTGAGTCAACATATCACCTGTACAGGAGCAACAGAAACTTGAGTCAGGTGTTATCCATAGTTTGATCCTTTAAGCTTGCTGTTGACATCTATTAATCATCATACCTAGAGCCTTTATTTCTCATCTAGTATCATACAGACATATTGAATAGAAAATGTAAGAGATTAGACCACTGTGGTAGCCCCCAGAAGACCTCACAGCACTGAGGACCAACTACCTCAAAATAGTTTCTTGGCTTTCTGGGGTTAAAGGATTGAAGTGACTCTGGTCCCTCCAGAAGTGGTAGCAGCAGTCCACTGAGATGCAAGGGTCCCTCTGTATGAAAGTCAGTGAAACTGGGAGAGGCCTCTCCCTAGTGACTGGAGAAAAGCAAATGCTATACACACATGGTCAAAAAAGACCAAAAAGGACAATCCAGTCTCACTTTGATCTCTGGGAAAATTTTGAAAAAAGTACTCTTGGAAGTACTTTTTGGCGTATATGGAATATATGGAAGGTATTTTTTGGCATATAAAGGAAAGAAGGTGATTGGCATCAGTTAGCATGGACTTAAGAGTGGTAAGTCATGCCTGATCAACCTGATTGACTCCTGTGATAAAATAAATGGCTTTGCAGGTGCCTTTAGTGAGGCTTTTGAGGCTGATGCTCACAATGATCTTGTATCCCACTTTAGAGCTCTACAGTCTGGATGAGTGAATAACTAGAGGGCTGAAAAATTGGTTGGATAATCAGGCTTTGAGGGTTAATGGGTCATCCTCCACCTTGAAGCTGGTAACAAGCGGGTACCACAGGTGTCCTTCTTGTAAACTCTTGTGTTTAACATCTTTATAAATGTCTCAAAGAGGGTGGTGAAGTCCACTTTCATCTAATCTCAGAGCTGGCCATGCTTCAGCAGGAGGACTACCTTCTGTAGTCCCTTCCAACCTCAGTTATTCCAAGATCCTGTGAGAAGACACTAAATGCAATCCATGCTGCTCTTTCAGAGAATATTAACATTTGAAATGTAGCATCAGCATTCTTTGCACTTCATCACAGTGCCTGCTGCAAGCAATTTCCCTTTCTGTTTATCCATGTCATAGGTATGCCCATCACAGAAGATCATGATGGGTCAAATGACTTTGTTGCTTAAAAACTGTTCACTTGCTGAAGCTGTGATTTGGTTTTCTCTCTGTTTTTACTCATGCAATGAATTTCAGCACTCGGCTCTCAGTTCATATATTCTAGCTGTCACTATGGTTTCAAATCAGTACAAGGTTTTCCACTTAAAGAGTTAAAAAGAGAAGCGATATTCCAGCACTAATGAGTCAAATACTATAGCTGAAAAAGGGCTGTATGTCTTGAAATAGATTGGAGAAGATCAGTGCTGTAACCAGGTTTCCGTGTGAACCTCTGACTTTTATAAATACCAGAGACTCTTTCCTTTCAGATCCCAAGTTTGCCTTCCTCATCTGGCTTGTTGCTTCCTTTAGCTGCATTGGGAGGGGACTGCTGTTTTGTAGGGAGAAGCCTGGGTTATTGTTGTCTAATTGGCCTTGTTTTTTTCCACAGATACTGTCCCATGGGCATCAGAAACTGTGAGGCCAGTGAAAGGTGATTTTTTTATGCACAGTTCTTGCCGAGAAAGCAACACTTAAAATATTATCTGGTTTAAAATCCAAGGTGAAACTCACTTGGGTTTCAATGGGGACAAAGTTTCACACAGTTCTTTCTGCAGAACATCTTTTTTGATGTTCCTCACAGGGTGTCAGTTTATGTGAGGGCAAAAATCCTGTGAACTTCAGAGTAAACTGGTTCTCTGGACTCTCTAAAAAAGTGTATTTGGTCATTGTGGTGTAATATGTATGGCATTTAACTTTTTGTATAACATCACTCTGAAGGTTCTTGCAGACCCTGCGCAGGAAATCATTCCATTATGATCACATTGTCTGCCTGTCTCCCTTCCCGCCTCCTGCAGTAACTTTTTAGTCAATTAACTACTTGAATCTATTAATTTTCCATTTTTTTATTTTATATATAGTCTAGCACTTGGGAAAGAATTCAGATGGAGTTTGTGACTTAATAGGCACTACAAAATCTGACTGCAAGAGCAGGAGCAACAGCTAGTTCAGCTTCAGTCATTCTAGGCTTAGAGGGCAGACCTATCTGCTTTCCCCTTTTATTTCAGTCTCAGGTAATATTAGCATATTCTTCCTCTAATGAGTTTTATTTTAACATGCCCTTGTCTGCAGAGAGCTGAGTTGAGTTGAGAGAAAATCAGATGTAACTTGAGTTTTCCCTACTGCTTTCCTAGCAGAACAGCAAATGTTTGTTCCCAGGGGTTGATTAGTTCCTGCTTGGACAATGCCAATCACAGCCTTGCTTGCCTCTCCATCTATTCCCAGAAGTAACTAAGGAAAGCTATACCAAGTTTCTAGAGTCTTGCTCTAAAGATAGCTGGGAGGACGACTGAAAGGTTAAGGTGTCAGAGTGTATCTGAAACAAGGCAATAAGGAAGAAAAAAACTATTTGAATAGTTAACACCTAGGGTCTAATCTTAAAATTTTAAGGTATTTTTAAGGGAGAGTAAAGTTGTGTGGCCCCACCCCAGATTTACAGTGATATTTGCAAAAGAAACTTGTTTACAAGCTCATATCCTACCTCTCACATGGGAGAAGACTTAAGTAAGCCAGTGAATTGCTGGAAGAGGACACAGATAGTAGTGAGGTGTCAGCTGAAACAGGGAGCTGGGTTTCCCAGAAGGCATCTTTATCAGGCTGTCTGTTCTGTTTCTTCAGCCTTATGGAAAAGACTTGGCAGAAGTCAGAGAGGTTAACTGCTGTGTTACAGTCTCGTGAAGGCCTTACCTGTACTGCATCACACATGGTTTGTGCAACCCCTGGGTCCAGATCTCTCACATACCTGCTGTGCATGGGCTGACAGAGCTGCAGCAGCACTGCCAGGTATTTGGTGCTTGTCTGCACCAAATACCAAGCTGCAAATCTGACAGGGTGCTTTTGCTCAGGGTCATATTCAGGGCAGTTATTCATTTGTTTGCAGAGAGGCTTGTGTGAATGCACAAGTCCCACCAGCTGTAGGACTGAACTCAGACTATCTAGCTATGTTTGGTCACTGGGGATTTTCCCAAGGCCAGAATATTGACTATCTCGTAAGATGCCACAGGGCAACATCCAAAGACACCAAAGTAAAGAGCTCTTACATGCCATGGGCTTCCAGCAGCCGTTTATAATTTCTCTGCTTTAGCATCGAGAAAATTTTTTCCTTGTAAAATTACTAAATAGACAGGCATCCCAATGATGTCAATTAGCTTTCCCTCTCTGTGCATTGCTGAGCATGGTCTCATGTTGTGTTCAGTGAACTTTGAGCTAGAAGCATGGAGTGATAAGAAAAATGTGATTTAGTTTTTCCTTTATGAATTACCAATTTACATTCACCTTTTGTTTTTTTCCATCTTAAAATAATTGTAAACAGGTTGACTTCTTCACCAAGATTCTGTGGAAATACAGGATATATATATTTAGCACCAGTCAATCTGTTGAGAATGAGTAGGAAACCCATCAGTTCCTGAGGCTGCAATAGATTTCCTCTGCACATGTCAGCAGCCTGATGGAGCTGAGGATATTCTGCCTGTGTACTTGAAATGTCAGGAATGCAATGTTTATTTGCAGCAAAAAGGCTGAAAACCAGGGCCTAAAGTCTCTCATCCAGAGGTTACATGACTCTTCAACAAGCTGCTGAGAGAGATACAAGCTGTGTAGCTGGTACTTGGTGGCAATGAAGCATCACTGAAATCAAAATGCAGGCTGCAGCCACCCATGTGAGGTGTCTGTGACAGTGTCTGGTCCACTGCCCTTCATCCTCTGCTTGGATACACACTCATTTTCCAAGGGCTTGGAACCACTTAGAGCCATTTTAGCAGAATTTGTTTTACCAATGTATACGGTGATCTTTGCAGAACACTTTAAGTGTGTGTTGGAAAACACACATTTATCATCTTTTACATGCAGCCCAAAAACTGTAACTCTTGCAGAGAATTAGTGTCAAGATAATGTTTTAGTTAACAATAAGAGCTTACAAGTTCACTTTTAAAAGCTTCAGGGGGTCGCAGTACACCAAAGCACCCTTCTAGGAGCTTTAGCAGTCGATAGTGGAAGCCAAAGTAACAGTAAATCAGCAGGATAAGCTGAAAACTTAGAAAACTTCTCTCAAAAACTTCTCTCAAACACCCTGTCTCAGTTTCCCATGATTTGCAGCTCAGAGATTTCCTGAACTTGTGATGTGTTTTATGTATTTAGTACCTCTGAATGCTTTTTTCTTCCATTAATTTGCTCAACAGTTTGCTCAACTGATGTAAATTTTTACAACCTGTAGAAAATAATTTCACAAGTTTACAGGTGAAAGCTATATTAATGTATTTGCAGCTGATGCTCACTAGTTCTTATGCTGGAACTAGCAACAGAAAAAAAGTTTTCCCCTACAACTCTGTTTCTGTAAGACACAACCTAAGTGAGGAGTGAGCAAAGTGTTATCTATTCTCTAACATAAGTAACACAAATAAAAGGAATGCAGAAAACTCTTTTGATGAAGACTTTTGCACATCTGAAGGAATATCTCCAAGTTTACCTGAAGTTCCTTCAGCTACTGAAGACAAAACAAGAACTTAGTGGACAGAGGAAAATGTCCTTCTTACCATTTCAGAAAATGCCCCAGATGAGAGCAGTGGGTGATTCTCCCCCATTTGCTGCTCACAGCCACACAGACACACTGTGCTGTATGCAGTGGTTTTAGTTTCACAAGCAGTGTTAGCTGGAGGAAGGACTGAAGCTGTGCTTCTCCACTACTGGCAGCACCCACAGCTTTCCCTCCCATGTTCGTGTTTTATAGCTGTGATGCTCAGTAAACCATGTCCTGGGAGCTGACTTCAAAATAACCTGAGAAAACCAATCAACCAACCAAACAACCTTTTCCCAATTTGTTGTCAGTCAGCTCTGTCCTTTGCTGGCACAAAAACCCCACAGAACATGAGGTAAGAGCTAAGCCCAAGAGTCCTAAACCAAAGTTAGGGACTTTTTTCTGATGAAGAAAACTTCATCTTTCTGATGAAGAAACTACCCAACTATGATGCCTAATGTCAGAGTGTCAGAGAAATGCTGGGCTGTGCTATACTGAAAAATATACACTGCAAATACAGCTTGTGAAACAAGACCTGCCTGAGATGTACCTTGCATTTTTGCACCATGATACTTAAGCTCTGAAGAATTGTAATATGCCCAAACCTAAGAATATGTTCTTAAAAATGAAAAAGCATCATACAATGAAAAATAAAAAGCACTTTGTCAATTCAGATGAGAAATCTGTCACAGACACGTCTGTGGCAAAGAGTTCTTCACCTTAGGCTAGTGAATTTTTGGAGTAACTGACAAACATGTTTATGGCATGGTGATTTGAATTTATGTATTTATACGAATATATTGATTTGCTTGAAAGCTATGTAGTGGTCAGGAATTTTAATGATGTGTAGGAGTCAGAAGAGAGGAGAAAGTTTTAAACATACAGCAATGATTTTCTACAGTCTAGTTGTAAAACTGTCAGTTGAATGCAAAGATTTAAGACTGCAGACAGATTTTGCAAACTTTTCTTCAATGTCTAAGACATCTATCTTTTCATGCAAAGCCCAGTTTCAGCAGAATTATAAAGATTGCTCCTTATTTGATGTCAAAGGTGGCCCCATAACAGACTCAACAAACTATAGCTATTAAGGGACTCTACATGATACAGTATTGATTTCTCTAATAGCTATATAATTATGTTGAGAAGCAAATTGCTAATAAAACTCAATAATCTGCCTGAAAAATTAGCAACATTAGCCCGGGAGCAAGCTTGAAATGACTAAAGTCATTGCTCTGATAGCATTACCAAACATATATTAATAATTGTATTGCTTTAGCTGCACACTCCCTGCTGTTTTAGTACTTAACTATACTGAAATGCTAAATAGTTGTCGCCAGTTTAAGAAGTTTATCAGACGATATAAAGATGTCTTTGTGATTGTAATACAAAACTACACATAAGTGCCCCCAAAAAAGTTCTGCTGGTGAAGTTATCTCCTAAGAGCTCCGTTTATGGGTGTTACCCAGAGTTTAAAGGGAACTTTTATACCCCCGAGCCTTAACTCAGTAAGTAACTGATAAGATAGGCCTGGCTCTCCCTCTGTTCGGCCGGTTCGTGGTGGTAAATGGTGCTCCTGTTTGCGCTGCATTTCAGTCATCCAGCCCCTGCCTTCTGCCTCTTATCCCTCCCCGCAGCCAGCCAGGAGCCAGCACAAGCAGCCTGGGAACAGGGCGACGCTGCCCACGGGAGACAAGCCCAGCCCAGCCCCTGGAAACCTTTCACCAGCCAAAAATAGCAGCGCTGGGAAGATGCCGGCAGAGTCGGGTCTTGACATTGACTGATGTTGGCCAACGCTGCGGTACATCCGTCACGCCAGTCGCTCGACAAAACACGCTCCTCTGCGGACTGTCCCACACCCTCCTTCCTCCCGGCGGAAGCCGGGTATCTTGTGGAGACCTGCTTGGGAATCATGCCGCACAGATGTCACCTTCTCACCAAGGGGCCCTATAAAAAAGTTTGGGGAGATGCAAACAGATTTTACAGGAGTACTCTGGCTTGAAAGGGAAGGACTGGGGGATAGTTGTCCATAAAATCTTGAATAAGACAATGAAAGTGAGTAGGGAAAACTTGATCAATGTACTGGAAAATAGCCTGGGCCATCAAGTAAAAACCTCCATGCAAGCAGCTCTTGCTGTGGGGTGTTGCAAAGGGGTGTTGCAAATGTTAAGGGTTGCAGATGAGTTCAAAAACTGGAAAATCCATCAAAGGATATTAAACATAAGGGTCCATTGCTGGTTCAGATGCCTTGCCCAGCTGATCAGCTCTTAAACCATAGCCTGAACATGGTGAACAGAAAAGTAAATTGATCAATTCTACAAGTGAAACCCTAGAAAACTTCAGGAATTATCCTGCCCAGGAATAAAGGGGCCCTGTTTATGCATGAAACATGCACTATAAAGCAGCTTCTACACAACTAGCAGCAAGCAGTGCTGGTCTTCCAACCAGACAGTGCAACCTGAAGGTCTCTGACAAGCAAAACCCCTTTGTTCTTCCTCGGTTCCTGGAGCTAAAGCACAACTCTCCAGGACCTATGCATATTTGAAAAGGATATACACAATTATTAAAACTTACTTTCAGTCTTTGCCTCCTCTCTCCTGCTCCATGCAAGGCAGCACTGCCAAGACTAGGCAGAGTGTCAGTCCCAAAACCAAGGACATTGCTGCCTGCTGGGCCCCACCAGCTGCAGAGTTAACCAGGGTCTGGTACACTGGGAATAAATGGTGGAAAACAACCTGCCATCTTCAGCCTCAAATGGATCTGACAGAGGTGAAACATGACAGATAACCTTTGCTGCTGCAGTACATAACACAATGGGGCAGTGGAATACACCAACAAGTGCAAGTAAGTCCAGCAACCAGATACGACTTACATTCCTCTGGTTATTCCCAAGTGGGGAGATGATGCAGGTGAAGGTGTGACTTCAGCACACACAGAGGTTATCTGGGATGACTTCCTGCTAGTGAGCTTGGTGCCAGCAGCACAGACTGCTGTGTGTCCCACTATCATGGAGCCATTGCTATAATGGGCGATGCTGGGCCAAGCAGAAGTCCAGGCTGCCAAACCCTCACTGGTACTGCTGCTTAGCTGGGCAGGATGAAAACGACCTTATGTCTCTTTACAATGAGTGACAATCATGCTTCTGACTCTAGTGTGAAAACAGACCAAGAGAAATAAAACTGAACTCTCTTTGCGAAACCATTGCTAATCACACCACTTAGCATGACTATACTGAAAACAGCTTTGCAGGATGGTGAACAGATTTAGCTCCCCTTGGAAAAGATAATTTAATTTCATTTCATATGTTGCATCTTTTGAGAAAGCCTTTTTTTGATCAGGACTTAGGAAACCCCACAGAACTGCCATTTTACCTGGCACCAGAGGCTGTGTCTGATGTTACAGATGGGTCTGGAAATTGAATTCATTTCCCCACCCTGCCCCAAAACTTACAGAGCAGTGATCATTCACCATAACAAGTCATCCTAACAAGCTGCAGGGCAGAGATACTACACATTTGAACCAACCAGTGGCAGCCAGTGAACAATGTCTAGGTAACCAGAGCACCCTTCATCATGAATCTGATATGTTTAACAGCTAATTAAACCTGTGTAGGGATTAGGCTTTACATCGTACAGTTTTATGGCAACAAAACCTGAGCTTCCTAAGATTACATTGAGCAGCTCCTTATCTCTGATGCCGAGATGTTTATCAGCACCATATGTTACAAGCTCCTGCTATGTTTCCCAATGACCTTCTGGGACTTAATCAGCCTGAATGTCAGGGGTTGAGGAGCTGAGGACATATATTACTACACAGAATGCAACACTCAGCCAGGCAGAATAAAAATGCAGGGCTGAAGTCCAAAGAAAAGGTCTTTGTTGGTTAACTTCTGTCCCTAATAAATTTGTCAATTAGAAAGAACAAACGTTAACTTTGTTTTCCTTGCCCTTGCTGTTGCTTTGAGAGGTCTCATACTGCAAGGTAACACAGGGTGTGTACTCAAGTATCAGTAATGAGGGGAAACCTCAGATGATTCATGGTTTGGGAATGTTTCGCATAAAAATAGAAAATTCCAGCTCTGTATCTGGAGGCTATCCATGCTGCCCAGTTATGTTTTACAGCCATGGAACCACAAAAAGAGATGCCATAAAAAGGAAATTTTTGTCCCCAGTGTCAGCACCTCTGTGATTGTAGTGATTTTAGTCACACAGTGCTTTTAGAATTAATTAGCACTCTGTCCCAAAAGTTTCCAGGCATGGTCTTTCAGGACAACAATATCTGAAAACATGGAGTATCATCCTAACACTTTATTCTCATGTGAAAGGCAATTGTTTGCAATTGAAGGTGCATTAATAAGAAAAGATTAGGCAAGGACTGGATTTGCCAAGACATTTCCATGGAAATAATGAGATACATTTTACACTATCTTCTGCAGGGAGAAGGATACCTACCATGCTTGAACATACCTACCTACCATGCTTGAACACCCCTGCATTCTTCAGGTGAGCTGTGTTTGTATTGATAAGAGCTGACATGAGCTATCTCCAGGCCCTGAAACTGCCTATTTCTGGCACGGATGTGCTTGATTGCCCACATCCTAACCCACCAGCAAATACAGTTCACTCTGGCAGTTCCTCTGAACAAGACGAGTCAATCCCATCACTGCTTCTCCTCACTCCAACCCAGCTGCTCACAGTGATATGTTTGGATACATAATTTCATACCTGTCCCTTCTATTTATTGTAGCTCATTGGGCTCAGATCCAGGCTGAATTTCATGGATAAGGATGCTGATCCAAATGTTGACACTTTGCTGCATGGCTGCAGGATAGAGATAAAGCTGGGACTGGTTTGCAAGGCATTTGCAAATCTGTGCATTATATGTCTGTTGTTTCATTGAAAATACCCTTTTTGGAATTTAAAGCATCTCAAAGACAGATGTGGCATGGCCAGCATTTAGCTGAGTGTGCTATATACAGAATGCAACAAAAAGTCCAGGTGTTTTAAAGGATGCAATGCCCTTGGATTAAGAAAATAATTCTGTTGCTGGATGCCAAATATATAAATACATTTATAGAACCCTTGCTTGCTTCTGAATATATGGTTTGGGTTGATTTTTTTTTTTTTAAGAAACTAATTTCCTTTCTTAAAGCAGATGTGTGCTACGTGCCACATTTCCAGGCATAGTTAAAACTATTTGGACCCAGAAGAGAGTTTAATTGGCTGACAAGGATTGTAAGTGTGAACTTTGTAACTGACATGGCTATGTCTTGAAACTTCATTAGTCTGCAGTATTGTGGTGGGAGGCTGTTTTAGAGGTACCATAAACAGACAGGGAAGCATCTGACTGTGTGTATGTGTATGTATAGCATGTGTTACACCAAGCTGGAGAGAGCAAAAAACTTCAAAACAAGATGTCTAAATTGAACATTCCAAACCTTGAGGAATGAGGGTCTAGGGCAGATGGATATCAATGACACATGTCCATCTCCACCTCAGTGTCTCTCAGGACTCTCCAACACATGGCGCGAGGTCTTGCCAGTGTTAGTATTTTATGTCCATTGTGTAATAATACATAGAAGAGCACTTTTGTTAAAGATATTGAAAAATATTGCAGAGGAGGGATGTTAAAGGATGTAGCATTGTCTGTTGAGCATACTCTGCTGGCTAGACTATTGCCTGGGAAGCAAGACAAATGTCAAATATATACGAGAAAATATAAGTCCTTCCTAGATGCCCTTGCGCATGATCCAGGAAGCCTCTCCCTTTTTTTTCTATCTGACCTCCCTGCTCCTGATTTCCTGGCTGTAAAATGCTTTAGATTTAGGGGGACCAATGGAGAAATATTTCCAGCTTGACATCCCATACCCTTGCATATGGGTAATGCATGTAATATGTAGAAAGCATTAGTACCATGTCCCGCCTGAGCAGAATTTAGCAGTGAGATCTCTCACTTCCTAGACAAATGTTCTCACTATGCAGTAGCTTGTCTCATTTCAAAATGCAATAAAGAGAAGCTGAATTAAAGTCTGAAGTTTGTGGCTTAACGTCTCCTGCTCTGTTTTTTAGCATAAGCTGTGATTTCCCTAGCAGCAGACAGCCTTGCCCTGAGAATGAAGGCCTACACAGTGCAGAAGAGAAAGCCAAAAATTGGACAAAGGGAAAAGGTAGGAGCTTTAAGTACAGATTTAAAATAAAGGAAGATTTTATTGCACAAGGGGCAACAGGGACAACATTAAGTCTGTGAGAAGTGAGCTAGGAGAAACAAAAGTGGGAAAAGATTAACAAGGCTTTAAGGGAAAATGCCACTCCCCGGGCAAAAGCCACAGTACAATTAGATCAACCACCCCCAAATGAACATAAACTCTTTCAGAGCAGATTCAGCTTGCATAAGCAGTCTCTTCCTCTGGCCATTTCTCTAAAGGTATTTATTGCCAACTGCTAAAAATCACTGAAGTTTCTTACTACACATGCCTACTACACGTTTGTAGGCTTGAAACAAGTAGTACTTTAGAATCTTCCCTGTCAATAGAAAGGATATAACAAAAGAAAACAAACCTACTTATAGCCCCCAGCTCTAAATTTCCAGTCCCTTTTAATAAAGTGAAAAGTTTTAGCTATTAAAAATCCTGTGACCTTTGCAATGCTACAGAACACCAATACAAAATGTGAATAGTACAATATCTGTTATATAATATATATTTATATTTTAATATATTACATTTATTTCTACATAAAGAGGCTATAAATACTGTATATGCCTTATATTCATGGTTCCCAGCATTTGACATTATAGTCAGTACAAACAAAAAAATACTTATAAAAATACAAAAAGAACTCAGTAGAAATAGCTTTGCATTTTAAAATCTTGTAGTCCTCATTGTGTCTATAGAACTCTCAATAGCATTCTGGGACTACAAGGCACAGGTAAGAAGTTGTCCAACAATTAGGCACAATTTCATCACTCGGAGAAGGTCGGAGCTGCCATGAAACTGGTCACGGATTCCCAAGGCTACATAAACTGAGATCTCTGCCACTGCAAACACACTGTGAGTTTTCAAAGTGAAATAGTCCGACCTAAATCTGAGGGAGGGGGAAGGAGATGAGAAGGTAGGGTGAGCTTAGGATGCCCCACCAGAACCACAGTGCTTCCTGCCGTCCTAGGGTAAATGACATTGCCTTTTCTGCCTGTTTCAGAGGCTGCCCAAGTGGTGATCTGCGGGGAGGGGAGGATTTTCTGCAGCAGTTTCAGGCAGCTCAGAGGCAGGTAGGCATCTGGAATGAGTGAGGGTGCTGGGGATGAAAGTGGAGTAGAGCCATCCTCAGAGGTCAGGCATGGCCCTGCTATTTGAGTCCCATCACTTGGCTCAATGCTCTGCCTTCTCCCTACTAACGAATTTCACTGAGAAAATGCAACTCACGAGGACTCGTACAGCAGCCTTTTTCCTCTGCCAAGGACAGAGACCATCACCCCCACCTATATTTAGCCCAGCCTATGTTTAGTCTCAGGCCGTCAGAGTGCCAGAGCCTTGAGCTGGAGGTTCCTTTTTTTGTTTGTGAAGGTACAAGCAAGGAATAACTCTGAGAAACAAGAAGCCAATGCTGCGCTGTTTCCTTCCTGGAGTCCAGCCACAAGGGGAAAAACAAACAAGCAGAAAAAACCCACAAAAGCAGGGATGTGCCATTTTTTCGTACAAGTAGAAACAGTTAAGTCGAATGCCATGACTCTGTCTGCATCAGGCAGATGCTCGACATCACCAGGCTCAGCCTCTGCCACGGGGTTGGCACAGCCCACACACCACAGCCAGGGCTTTGCACCCTCAGCCGCCAACGTCTCTTGAGGAAAGAATCCCAGCCTGGCATGGCGCAGTTCTGCTGCCAGATGCTTCTGCATCATCTTCAGGAAAAATAAATGTCTTTCCTTAGTCCCACGGATGCCATCTTTCAATGCATCAAACCTGAACACCACCAGCCCAGGCACTGAAGGCACGTCCCAGGGGCAGCTGGAGCTGCCAGCTCCACCCTAGAGCGGCGCGGGGCTCTCGTAGGGGAGCCCGTGAGCGCGGCAGAGAGGGGGCGAAGCCTCCTGGGCACACAAGAGTTCAGTTTCCTCACTGGAGTAGATGGTGGTGTCCATGTCATCCGAGTGGTATCCCGACTGGTACCCACTTGTCTGGTTGGAGGCTTCGGACATGACGGATTCGTTACTCTTGCTGGGCACCAGCGTGCTGCAAAAAACAAGCAGAAACAGGGCTGAGAGAGCTGTGGAGACTGTCTTCTGGAGGGCAGGTGGGAGACTCTGGATGGCAGCTGCTTTCCATCACAGCAACAACCAAAGCAAAAGGCTGTACTCAAACCTGGCTACAAGCCCTCTTAAACATGCATTTGATTATAAGGAGAGACCTTTTCATATGCCCTAACTTCACTAATGCATGAAAAAGATTTTTAATTTTATGACGATACAAGGAGTTTGATTGCAACTGCAGATGAAATGGAGAGAAAGCTTTTAGAGGCTTAACTTCAGCTGTGGTGCAATTGTGACTGCGGTATACCTTCGTCTGCACTGCAGTTGTCCTGGGAAAAAAAAATTCCTGAGAAGTTCTCAGAGAGAGGTTTCAGCTCCATGAATGCCACTGTGCTTCCTGTGAACTGCACAATGAAAGCCCTGTACAATGCTCTGAAAATACACCCAGGTACATCCTGAGAACTTGGAGTGTCAGCTATTTAAAAAAAAAAAAGCAAACAAAAAACCAAAAGCTGTTCATCAGTTCAGACAGGTCCCCATGTGCTCAATTTTGTACACCACCCCTTCGAGGGGTGGTTGATACTATTGCACCTGATAAATACAAGTTCTTTTTGGGTGCTGACTAAGCCTTCCAAAAGCTGCATTACCTCCCCTCTCCTAATAACAAATGCAGATGACCAGGCACATCGAGCACAATTTTGCTTTCTGGTTTTAAAAACATTTTAAGAAAAGATTTTGTCTTCCAAACAATTTTACAGACCAGTCTTCTGACATACTGCAGTAAAACGTCACATTCAATCCGATGTGCAGCCTGAGCCTTACCTAAAGGGTATTTTCACTTGTTTTTCACTCTCTTCCAACGCCTTCAGCTCTTCAGATGCAAGAACCATCCCACTATCTGTCTGGTTTTCCTGCAAAGGTGTTGGAAATGCATTAAATGGAAAAAGATCAAAAACACACAAAAGAAAATATCAGCAGAAGAAAAGTATGTATAAATAGGCAGACTCACCTCCTGAACAACTTTTACAGTGGTTACCAATGGGACATCTTCAAATGTTTTCACACTCGCGGGGCGGCTTTTTCTCTTGCTACCTTGTCGGTATTGACTGCAAAGAAAACAAAATAAAAAAAAATTGTTTTCACTATCCACAACTTGGCTGCAAACAGCACAATGATATCAGAATCCTTTTATCTCTCTTCAGAGAAGTTAATCCTTTTGTCAAAACATTATGCAAACTCCAAAATATCTATTTATTGAAAGGGATGAACAGCCTAGAAAGTGGCATTTCTGACCTTTTGCTCCTGACAATATTGATCTCTAAGCAAATTCTAAGAAATAGCTTTGAGAAAACAGCTTCTTTCCTCAGTTACACTGGAGGGCTTCACTTCCTGCAAGCTTTGCTTAGAACTATAATAAACAGAGAAGCCTGGAGCACAGACATGTGTCTCTTCCTTTGGACTGCACTTCTGAGACCCCTGGCTGGACCTAGGACAACAACAGCAGAGTCAGCACACTGCTGCCCTTAAGCTGTGGGGATCAAGACAGGGAGTGCTAAATCTCTCTTGAAGGCTCTTCTCCAAAAGAAGCCCTCTGGTTCAGGATGACATCCATAAAAAATATTGGACAAAAAAATAAAATTGACTTTCATGGAGATACTAATACAGCAAACAAAATGGCTCTCTCAGCTTTCTGCCTTAGTGAATATGGAATGAAATGGATGGTGTCCCAGTTAAACAGGGCAAATTTAAGTTCTTAGCAGCTAATAAAGGAAAAGCCATGGAGTTAGAAGAGTAACCTGCATCCACTTGAAGTGCAAAGCTGGAGACCACCAATGCCTTTTCCCAGCTTTGAGTCTATGCTATGCTGAATCCTGCTAATCTCCGATAGACATTTATTTAAATTGGTGGGGATTTTAAAAGTTCCTTGAGTAGCCTGCTCAGGTGCCCAATCACACTTCAGAACTTTTTTCAAATATTAAACCTAAGTATTTGTTCAAATAAAATTTGTCCTAATGCTGAAGACACAGAACAATTATTTAACATCCTCTTTGGAGTAAATTTTCATATACTGAAAACTGTTGCTATATTCTCTCTCCATTTTCTCATCCTAAACTTAACAAAACCAGTTCTTTCAAGCTCTCTGCACTGGCCATGTCTTCTGCACCTCTGCAGCGGTATCTAATTTATTTCCCATCCAACACTTCCAGGACCAAAACCATCAAACGGACAATCTAGTCCATGCACCCTCCTGGACAACCTGATCTTGTACCACCAGAAGTTCATTCCACAACTTGCCTTCTAAGCTCGGAAGCTCCCCATGTGCCTGCATTAAACATCCACATAGGCACAGAACTGCATGGCCAGGACTACAGTTTTCCAGGTGGGGGCTGAGAAGTCCAGCCTCTTGATCTGAATGACCTCCCAAGTATGGGAGATCCTCCTCTGATCAGCCCAGACAAGAGCCAGCCTACAAAGGTTGTTGTAGATGCATCAAAATGCATCTTCTCTGCTATCATCCAGGTCAATTATTGTCCCTAAAAATGAAACTTAGACTATTTTGACTTGATTTGTTCTTGCAAATCCACGCTGGCCATTTGTAGTTAATTTGTTTTCTTGTAGGCATTTACCATTATTTATCTGAATGTTTATTCCAGGATTGTTCCCAGAATTCAAATTAAACTGACTGCAGAATTACACTTTTTCTGTTCTTTCTAAGAGTAGGTATTATCTTTATGCTTTACACTAACTCTTCTGTACCACACGTGACTGTTTTTAATGACAATCTTTCAAGATTCAGAAATTGCACATTTTTTCCTAAGCCAAATATGGCGGATGTTAAGAGGTCCTGCTGATTTTAATTTATATCAGCAATCTAAACATCCTTTAATATTCTCCATGTCTTCCCTGTGCTTGCTATCCTCCTCCAGCTTTGATTTAGAGATTATATTTTTTCATAGTTAGTACATTTGTGGAGATTGAAAAAGACATCTTTGAACAGATCACTCTTTTACACTACCTGTATAGCAAGATCCATTCCTACAAAATCATTTTCAGCTACCAGAACACAAGAATAAAGCCCCTAAGCATGACTTAACCTCCTCACTTTGCCTCTCCCAGCATGGTTGCCACAAGTGCTTTCACAATCCTGTCACAATGTAAGGCGAGAGAAAAGAGGTTCAAAGTCTCCTTAAAATGTCAACTGAATGCTTCTGTCATAACAGGAAACGGGGACCAAGAAAAGCCATATAGGAAGTATTAGAAGCGGAAAAATAAGTGTTAAATCATGCTTTTTTGTCTTTAAAATGTTTACAGTTTGAACTGCCCCACTACTAAAACATGGGGATGAGAGTTGGACTGCAGGATCATAAGTTAAACTGGAGTGTGAAATGCATTGTGCTTATGTAGTCTTTCCTAGGACTACGGAAAAATGTTATCCTGCTGTGCCCCAAATTATTGGGAGCTCTGCCTGTGGTAGGTATGATACAAGCAGTGAGGCAGAGGGCTCTCCTTCATGGAAACCACATGAAACCTGCCAACAGAGTCCATCCTAACCCTGGTGGCCACATCCATCACTTTCTACCCTCCTTCTTCTGACACTGCAGTGAGCAATCCAGGGTTCCCACCATCTCAGTGGCTGCACTGGATGAGAAAATGCCTTTCTCCCTTACATCCCATGCCAGAGCTCCTCAAACGGTCCAACATAAGCTCCTGAAGTGCATTAGTACAAACTCCTTACTGGAGTCACCTCTGCCATGAAACCCAACAGCATCTACCATTGTGGATGCCCCAGGAGCCCACCAGAAGCAAGCAGTGGACAAAAAACAGTGACAGCACTATTTACATCATGTTCCTCTTGGCTATCAACTCATGAGCTACTTTCCAGTGTTTCATTTTAGGAGGAGAAATGCCAGCGAGGTTATTAATGATAGATATATCATCATTAATATTCTTGGCAGCTGCAACACAAGAACACTGCAAACATAACTGAATTGGACCAGTGAAACCTTCTATATGTTCTGGTTTTAAAAAAACAAATAACAGGTATTTTCATGGGTTTTGCTTTTTTGTTTGTTTTTGAATGAGAATACCAAGTCTTGAAAGGGTAGCAACATTAAAAATAAATTTAAAAATCACTAACTGGGAAGGTAAGAAACTAGCTTTTGCCTACAAAAGTTTTATAAATTCCTTCTTATCCCTATGGAGAAGGTTAAATATGGACCAGGCAGCTGAAGTCTCTTCCTTTCATTTTTCCTTCCCCCAGCATGAACAAAACCTTCCCATAGGCCCCAGTAGGATGCCCACTATATAATATACCTAATTCCTGCTGTGTTGTCATAATGGAATTTAGGATCACAGACTTCCTCTTCCTCCCTACAGGAAGCAGGTGAAGTTGGGAGAGAGAGACCCGAATCCTCTTCCATATTCAATGATACTGACAGAGGAAGGACAACGTAGTCTTTACCATCCTGTAGAATGCAGTGAAAAAACACAAAAATTAAATAGGCAGCAGAGACACACAGACATAAACAGATGCATGCACGTACATGGAGAATGCATCAGCCCTACAGTGTGGGTGTTTTATTAAACTATGAACAGTATACCACCTTTGCAGGAGCAGCTACATTAAAAGAAGGAAGATTAATAAGAACCACTTCCAAGTAGTTTTAAATTTTTTAAAAAATAAGTTTTTGTATGATGTACTGTAACATAATGTATAAATTGGACTCTTATTTATGTCTTTGAAAAAATAAAAGTAGATTTTAGTAATATTTGAATCCAAATGCCACAAAGAAAATGAACCTGATAGTTTAGAAGGGCAGTGAAATTCCCATCATCACTGAGACATTAGAAAGGGAGAGTCTGTCGAATAGGGAGCACACAGCCAAATCCGTCCTCCTTCATTCAGTGGGCTCACATCTGTGGCCCTGTCCTTGACCACTTCCATAGTAACTGAAGAGGAAGCCACAAGATGGAGAGCTTGGAAGGGAGGCCCATGTCCCCACCTGGTCTCAGTGGGCTCTCTTACTGCAATGCCTGCACACAGGTCATGCCTTAATAGATTAATTTGCATGGAGTGCTCACAGGCAATGAAGTTCTTGTATCCTTGTTTTCCAGGATAGCCATTAAAAGCATTGCAGCCCACACCCTCACACACACTAAGATAACCATCTTTGGCACAGTAAGATCAACAGGAGCTACCTGCTGGAATGCATCTGCAGCGTGCAGAGAAATCAGCAGCAGAGCAGAGAACTGAGCCTGTGCCAACAACGCCCCAGCAAAAACAGCAACAGTGTCATGGGAAGCTTTGCTGGCAGGGCAGAGTGGCTTTTGGTTACCACAACGCAACCTCTAGGATCTTTAGCCCACAGGTCATTCCCTGGCAGTCCCAACTGCTGGTCAGTAATGGGAGCAGTTGAAGAAGCCCAGGCTCCCTGACAGCTCCAGCAGACAGCACCCAACTATGGAATGCTGTGATGGCTGGCAGGACAGGACCGATTCAGACAGTGGTTTTAGCAACCAGAAAATACAGCTCATTTACCTGACGGACATTGGCTTGCAGTAAATTCCCCAGGTGCTCCACCAGCTCTGAAAAAGTTGGTCTCTGCTTCGGATCTCCATGCCAGCAATCTAACATTGTTTGGTACCTGGAATGACAAAACCAATTAAAATACCAGCATAAAGAAAGCAGCACCTATTGCTTGCTCCTGCACCTGCTAGTAGTGTAGGGTAAATGTGGGTAGATGGAAGAAGAGTTTCTCACATTTCTGGTGTTGTATAGTCTGGTGCTCTCATTCTCGTTCCTTCTTTCAGTCTTCTGCAAAATTCCTCATCAATTTTCACTCCAGGGTATGGTGATGCACCTAAAATGAAAGCAACATTAATGCATTAATGCATTAGGCTCTTAAATTTTGGGATTAATTTTCACGCAAATAACTTGCTATGGTTTGTGTTAATAAGACAATTTGGTATATTTGGATGTGTAAACAATTTATATGTATGATGGAAACAGCAACTGACTGAGTAAATGAGGCTCATCATCACACACTGAAATTGTATGAAGAGGCATTTCAAGCCTGTGTTGCTACATTTGCATTTTAAAGAAAATTTGAGTACTTTATTTTGATGGAGAAAATATATAGGAATTTTTCAAGGAGTAAAAAGAAAACACTGCAGAAGATCCAAGAACACTTTGACTGTTTTCTTCAGACTCTTTTTGTTTAGAGATGGCTCAGTAAAATTGAAGTGACTCACCTAATGAAAATATTTCCCACAGCAGAACTCCAAAGGACCATACATCACTCTGAATGGTATATACTCTATCAAAAATGGTTTCCGGTGCCATCCATTTTAGGGGTAGTCTGGCCTAAAAGCATTTGCATAAACAAAATGGTATCACAGTTTAGCAAAACTCTGAGTTTCCAAAAATCTCTTTAAGGGAAAAAGGAAAAAATAATTCCTGATTTTAAATTAATTTTCTATCAAACAGATAATCTGAAACTTACATCTCCTTTCCTGACGTAATCTGGGTCTTTGTAGATGTCTCGAGCCAAGCCAAAATCACAGATTTTGACCACATTATTGTCTGACAAGAGGATATTACGAGCAGCCAGGTCCCTGTGGATGCACTGCAAAGAGAAGTAAACAAGTTTGTATGCTGCCTGTCGTCACAGCTCTGTCCACAGGGCTGATCTCTTTCACATATGTGCTCTCCTACCCTCAAAGGCCAGATAACTCTTAAAACCTTTTAAGAAAAAGAAACCTCAGCATCAACAGTTGCTGATTTTAAGTGCTTTTTTGATGGTCACAACTGATCTGGCTCAAGGAGACTTGTGTTCCCAAGTCCAAACATACATCTGTTTATCCACTGTGCAGAGAGGGCCTTTGAAGTTAGCTAATTAATTATCCTAAGAAGCTGACACAAAACAGGTTCAGATCTGATTACCTTTAGATTTACTTAGGTTCACTCAAATCTGCGTACTCCACTATTTCTCTGAAAAACACCACACTAAAATGCTGACCTGATTCCAACACAAACTAATCTTTACTACAGAAAAATAAGTCCACATCTCTACCTATGCAGAACAACAGCTTAGTTAGCAACCCAAACACTTCAAAATTCAAGCCTCCATAGCCTAAAGTAAAAAAATCAGGCCCTGAAAGTGGCTACAGATTTGTTTCTACTATGGATTGAAACTGCAGATTCTGTAAGCAGGTATTTTTACATTTGCACATCAATCGGGATGTATACGAAAGGCAGACAAAAGCATGTTTTTTAGAAAAAGACTGAACACTGCTCTTGAACATCTAGCCTGCACTGTAGAGCAGTTGTATTTCCTGCTTCTATTTTCTTTTCCCATTTTGAAATACTTTTTGTTTCTATACAGCTGCAGGCAATTCCTCACTCTTGCTGGAACTGTCATGGTTTGAAATATGTGCTCTACATAGTTAGGCTCAAACCACAGAAAAATACTTCTAGAAGGCCAAAATGCACCAAAATGGTGAGGTGCTGTTGATTGCCAGGGTGTCCTTGGCAAGAGATTCTCCAAGCAGTAATCCATGAAGTTTCATAGCTGAGTATTGTATCTTCTCACATTGCCCTTCCAATCCCAGCGCACAAAGTACAAGCAATGTCCTCAGAGCAAAATCCTTTACTCTCATTTAGCTCCCTGTTACCAGGGATTTGTCCCTAATTCCTTTAATTGTCCGTATAAGTAAGTTCCCCTCCTCCACTTAACCATTCTTCTATGAACTAGTGGCCCATAAACCTTGTACAGATCACTGACATTTGTGTCAATAAATGCATGGGCTGTTTCAGTCTGTAGTATTAATGATTTGGGTATGTCTTAGAGCAAAAAGAAAATGTTGCGGATGACTGCCAGTCCAAAGATGAACATGCTGTTTCCTTCCACAGACCTACAGCATTACTTCCTGCAGTCAAATAAATAACATGCCACTCTTCTGAGAAGTTCCTTACTTTGCGTGAAGCCAAGAACTCCATTCCTCTCGCCACCTGGAAGCTATAACAGATGAGGTCCTCCATGGTCAAAGGGTTCTTGCAAAGGTCTTCAGGACCAGCTGCAAAGAATCAGATGACAGTCAAACATGCCCTTTGTCACTGAAATCACCAATAACTGCTTGTTAGGTAAAAGTCCATATGAACCTTATGCCACACTGGACTGGAAGAGCAAATCAAGCGCTTTTTTAGCTATATAATTATCACTAACAACCCATTTTACATCAAACTAGTCTTGTGCAAAATAAACTTTGAGACAATGGGTTGCACCCTAGGCCTCCTTGCTTATTTCCAGAGGAAAGATTTACGAAACAATCCCAAAAGAAAAATAACTGAAACTCAGCTCACAAGTTCCTAGGACAGTAAAGCTTTCTGTGGTTTCAGCAGATGAATTTAGAAACCAAGGAGAGGGAGGCCCCACCTAGTCTTTATAAAGAAAGAATATGCGACAGGGAGAAAGATTTAGATTTGGCAAAAGGCCCTGCTAATTAAATGTGGAAGAACCCCAATCTCATCATCTAGTGACCTGGGGGAATAATGTACCCAAATATCCAAAGTTACCTAGGCATTTAGTTCCTGCTGAAATAAACAACTCTGTGACTTTGTTCAGCTTTTGATTTTAAGCAGACATCTACCAAGAACCACAACATTGGTGGCTAAAACCTTCACTGCTTCAGGTCTACATACTTCTTGTAACATCCCAGCTCAGAGGGTCAATGTTGACACCAGGGAGTACTGGAAGGGGACCAAGATGGTGGGGAAATGCATGAAGTGCATGCGTGATGTTACCTGTTAGATCCTGCATTGGAACTGCAGGATCATTCTCCCTGTTCACATACTGATGTTTTCTTTGCATTAAATGATTTTTGGTAGCAGTAGAGGTACACACAGTAGAGCTACAGCTTTCCTTCCAGCTAGTCTGATCCCACCCCTAGGTGAAATTAGCAGCACTTAAATGGCAGCACTGAGCATTTTGTGCTGCATCTGCCAAAGGAGAACATGGCAAATGCATCAGTGAAATCACTGCAGAGGATATGTGCATCCTGGAGAGGCTTTGAATGAGTGGATAATTCAGGCTTCCTGTTCCTGACAGACCACCTGGGCAGAGGGAAGGCAAAGCAAGCTCTCTGCTAATAAGCAGTGAATCAAATAACATTTCACAGTATTTAACTTCTGGGTAAACATTACAGAAATTTAGTTAGCATGCTGCTGCATCCCTCTCTGCACCACCTTTGGAGTTTGTACTCTGCAGTTTCCCCTCAAAATATTGGGACATTAAACAGACATATCTCCAAAAGGCTTCACACTAAAAACAGACCCTTTTCATACAGGACATTATCTGGGATTGTGCTGAGGGGTTTGGGATTCTAATCTAGATGCTGATCTATCTAGATGTATGCTCAGGAACTTTGGTCATCCAGAGAACACCTTGCATGCAGTTTTGAGGGAGCTTCAGAAATCACACAGTCCCCAGTGCCCCTCCTCAGCCCCCCCAATGACACATGCTCCAACACCAGAAGAAGATGTATCCTACCATCCTCCTCTTCCACATCACTCAGGGACCGCTCCTCCACAAAGCCAGAGCTGGCTGAGCTCTGGCTGCTCGTGATGCTGTCCAACCGTTGCTTCAGGTCAGAAGAGACATCACCAACGTAGTTCTCTTTCCCCTGCCGAAACCTGGCACATTTGGTCTAGAAATATGAGGGGAGGGTGAGAAAAATCAGAAGCTGAAAGCATGCCAGAAGCTTCTGCTGGAAAGGTGGTGTTGCTCCCTATGGTCTGTGCCAAGGTCACCAGGGAGAGCAACCCAGTGAAGGCATGATCAGCTGCTCTGCTTCAAGCCAGCTCTGGCTGGGGTATCGGGCTGGTGCACTGACAGTATCAGCAAAATCCAAGCCATGGCCATGCAGGTTCACCAGCTGGAGCACCCTCTGCCACTCCATACCACAACTTTCTCCTGCTTTCACAACCTCCCAGCCAAACCCTAGCAACATCTCCACACGCCAGGGACTAAATGCACACTGAGGAGTGGGTGTCTTCAGCCCCAGGTGCCCCCTAGTTGTGAAACACGAGGATGGATGCTGCCAAACCCTCTCATACACTCCAGCCTCTCTGTAATGCTATGGCTTTACCTCCTGCTGCTGCAAAGGTCCTTCTGCTAAACCTCTACCTTGGCCAAAACCCTAATAACCATCAAAATCTGACTTATTTCCTTCTTCCCCTAAGCCTCTAGGAAGAAATCCAGCCCCACAGGTGTCATCCAAAACATTTCCATTTTCTCCTGCTTTGGTTTGGTGATTTTTTTCCCTGGCAGGGCTGTTTTTTGGCACTGCCAAATCTCATTCCCGCTGCTTGTATAAGCAAGGGTCAGCACTCTCATGAAACCCTGTTTCTTCCTTCAAGGCCTCTCAGATATTTGTTTATCTTTTTACCTCACAAGAAGATGCAGCAAGTTGCCTTTGCCAATATAAAATAGTAAACAATGTCTCCAAGGATAAAGAAAAATAACCCCCTGGAGAACCAACAAGTAGTGGGAAGAAGCTCTGATCTAAACACAGCAGCTGCAGGAAAACTCAAGTCTACCAATATGGGAGAGTACAGCCCAGGGAACTCCCTCTTGGCTGTGGATGGAAAAGGGTAGGGTCCCCAGGGTGAACCTGAGTGCTGGCTACACACAGGCAAGTTCTTCCTACAGCAATCTGACCCTCAGAGGGCATGGATCCTCCAGAGGGATGCTCTCCAGAAAGAGGACTCCTCTCAGAAGTTCCCAGAAATGAGTTTGAAAATGCCAGTCTCCACCTTGCCACTCCTTTCAAATCAGGGTGCAGAAGGGGTGCTGTGATGGAGCCCCTTTTTGCAAAGGACTCAGGAGGTGAAAAGCTGAATGCAAACTCATGAGCTACATCAATTATACAAAACCATTAACAGCAGAAGAAATGTACAGCCTCGTTCAGCAATGAGCCAAGGGGACAGTAGAACAGATGATCATGTGACAGATACCTATGGAAATCTGATGGATATATACATTAAGCAAGGAGTGCAGTTATTTAAGGTGGTCTGGAGCTTAACTAAGAAAGGAAAAAATTCAGGCTGATTATCAGAAAAAACTTCCTGAAAGATACAGCCAAGTGTAGAATACTCTGCCAAAGGAAATAGTGGAAGCCCAGTTCCTTTGCACATTTTAAGCTAACAATAACAAAACAGCTACATTGCAGAGGCCAGGGGAAAGACTAAATGACCTCTGATGTCTTTGCCATCTCTCATTCCCATGAGAAGTACTAAGACATTCAATGTCCCCAGGGATTGCTGCTTCAGTCTGCACTAGAAAAAGAAACATTGTGCGTGGAAAAAACCCACCAAACCAAACATTTCAGTGTTAACCTTGACTCCTTACCTTGTATGGGACAAATTCACTCCTCTTGCTCCGTAGGTAAGCCGACAGATTTCCAAACTTGCAGTATTCCACAATCACCATGAGTGGGCCTGTACAACACATAAAGCAATTCATTAGACCATTTATATCCCACCTTATCTCACAGCATAAATTCTGGCTAGAAATACATACGGTTCAAAGAGCATTCCAATAGCCAAAGGTGTTTAAAAAATCAGTATTAAAAATAAAAAAATCTAATCAGAGCACTAAAATTATTCATTTTTCTCTGCTGTTTAAAGGGAAAAAACAAAGCAGACACATTTGAAAATCACGGGCCTAATTTCATATGTCAAAAAATATAGTGGTGTGCTTATATTTGAAGCGCCACTAACAGCCCAAGTTAATTGACATTGTAAGGATGCAACATAAATATTTGAATGAACTTCAGTGCAATTAACCTCTGCAATAAAATACACATATGATTATCCATGCATTTTTCTACAGGTGGTTAAAGTACTAAAAATTTAAAACAGTAATCCTGTTTTCAGAACAAGAATCAGAATTCGGACATAGATGCCTTAATGTACAATCTAAATAGGTTATTTCATGTTCAAATTTATTTCATATAGGCATATGTTATGGTGATAAATTTCCATCCTAGGTTCCACATATTGGCCATCTCTATTTTGTTATGGAATAAACAAGGAAATAAATATTTATGGATTATGTTTCCTTCAACTACTGACTTCTGTCATGGAACTTTACAAATTAAATTTTCATCCCGCAGTAAGCCAACAAGTCAGCTTCCTTGAAAAGTTATTACTGAGTTACTTTACATTGAATTTCTTCCAAATTAGTTTGTAGTACTGGATTTGCTAAACAAAACATCTGCCTCTGATTATAAAGTGAAATAGGTTCATCCACCCAGAGCTGGACTCCAAATTTCAATCTCCCCTCCTACACACACACATAGGCACCAACAGCCCATCCAAAGACAGAGGCGGGAAGTCCCAACATGCTGTCACCCTGCAGCTGCTGACAAGAGTAACTTGTTAAATCTGGTATTAGACTCAGCTCTGAAGTCTGTTACAATGGGCTGTCCACTATAAAGGTGGATCTCAAGTACAGAAAAGCAAAGTGATGGAACAACTAAGGGATGGAGCTGCATGGCCCTTATTCCACCCTTATTCTGCCTTTACTCCACCTCTGGACCTGCTCACTCTTACCAGATTATTTTGTTGCTGTTGATAGAAAGAACTGCTCTTTCCAATCCTTAATTTTGAATTTCAATTGTCCGTGCAGCAGAAATTGAAGAAATGGTGTTGTCATTAGCACTTCCTCACATACTAAGAAGTTACTCACCTCCTGGCTTTGTGCAGGCTCCAAGTAAATTGACAACATTGAGATGATGGCCAATATGAATGAGTATCTTCAGCTCTGACATGAGTGCTCTGTGCTCACTATGGGTTGCCCCTTCTGCAGAGGTAAAGCAACACAGGTCAGGAGCATCACAGACAGAAAGGTTTTTGCTCCTCCCCATTCTCTTCTGTTATTTATCCAGCCCATCAAGTGAGGAGCCTTGTTGGCTGGTAGTCTGTGTCAGCTATGCCAGTACAGCATGCTGCGCAATACAGCCCCCAGCTGCTGGCAGCCCCGTTTGCTGCCCCATTATGTCTTCTTTATGAACTGTGCATCTGGGAACCACACATTGCAACTTTCCTCTGGCAAATGTGAGGCTGTATAATATGATTTAAAGTGAGGAGAAAGCTATTCCAAACTACAGCTCAGTTTGGAGCGTGCCTAAGCCATTGTCTTGAGACTTGCAGAAAGCTTCCAACAAGGATGCATAAGGCAAAAAATGGACACGTGCAAATTGATTGCAGGAGCAACTTTACATTGCTGAACCCAAGTAGAATTTTAAAGCAGTGGCTAGGAAACCACAGCTGCGTTGCTCCAGTTGTCAATGAAGGAAAGGCATGTACTTTCTTTAATCATTGCTTCATGATAACAGCTATTAAACTAAACTTTTACAACAACGGGTACAATGGTTATAGTGTTGACAAATATCCCTATATTGTATGTTCAAGTTGAAGCTCTAGTCATTATTTTTACCTTTAAGCATTTTGACTGCCACTGTTTTGCAGGTAGCAGTTTTGTCAATCCCAAACGCATCTGCTTCTATGACCTGGCCAAAAGCTCCACGTCCAAGAGGTTTACCTTGAAGTGAGAACACAAACATATTCACTTGGAATAGCAGGAAAAAGCTGTAGAATAAAAAAGCTACTCCAAAATGAGTTCATGAAGCAGAAATTAGCAGAGGACTTAAAATGTAGATAGGATGCATCATATCCTATGGGAACACAGAGCCCACCCAGGGATCATGCAGCAGAGCAGTCCCATGGCGAGGCAGGACCCAACACAGCCTCCAGCACAGTGCTGGCTGCAGTATCACTAAATGGCTGGTGCAAGGAAAGCTCACCTAGCTTTAGCCGGTCTCTGGGAAACTCCCACTTGCTGGCATCATATGGGAGCCGCTCACAGTGCTCGTCTATTGGGACTTCATCAGGATCCATGATGATTGACAAGTAGCCAGTCTTCATGTCCCCTCCATTGGCCTGGAAAATGGTATTAGTTGCAGTTGCACAGTTTTTTGCTGGCAATGTGCAGGCAAAATGCCATTTTCTCACTTTAGAGTATTTCATTAGTTCCCAGAAATGCCAGGCTACCATTTCGCTACACCATGTCATCATGAGTGTGACCACTGTTAATTACTTGCACTTTTCTGTCTCTCTCTCTCTCGCTTCTTTTTTTTTTTTTTTTTAAATAAACAGAACCAGATGAAACATTTTTCCCTTGCAAGGGCCTGTTCAATTAAAAACAAATTTCTGCACCCCCGGTTCCAGGCAAGAATGTTATGGCATGGAGAGAAAAAATGTGTCTGTTGATTTAAGAACAATGGAAAGAAGCAACACAAAAGGCCTCAAGTCAGCTCTCATTTGTCATGCAAGACCAGTGCTGATAGGACAGTATGAGAATTTTTTCATTACCCGCTTAACGGTCCGCAGGATGATTACAAGAAGCAACCAGAAGAACATGGCAATCACTGCAGTGCCAACGAGGATAATGAGCTCCAGATTTGTTTTCTCTTCAGCGCCTGGGAAGAAATAAATGAATATTTGAGTGATAGTTGGAAGCATATTTGTTTTGTTCATTCATTAAAGTAAAGAATGGACCTCCTTGTTCTGAAGGTTCGTTTTAAAACTGCAACATGGAGCAAGGAAACGAAAGCAAAACAAAACAAAAAGCTCGGGGGTTTATGCTGGAATGTTACAGTTTCGTGCTGTTTTACACACCATCCCATTTCTCAGCATCAACTTTGTTCCAAGGACAGTGTCTGGACCTTTGGCAAATATAAAAAAGTAAAATTCACATATTGGAAAGAAAAAATTGCTTTAGAATACCAAAAACTAATTACTCTTTCTTTAGAAAGCAAAAAACCACCCCCATCATATAGAAAATAAAGAGCTGTGAGAATGACCTAGAGAACAATCTCTCTCTTGTCTCCTGACATCATTCAGCTGGGGCATGAAAAATGTGGTTCTACAAGAACACATGATAATAAGGTCTTATTTACAATGTTCCTTTTCCCGTAAAATAGTGGCCAGCAGATACCATTTGTACATCTTTTAGTGCACAGACGCAGCTCTCTTCTTCAGCCCGTTTGCCACATCATGCTCCTGTATTTCATCCCTTGCACCACAGAGGTTTTCCTACAGAGCAGCACACTCCATTGCATGACCCCCACGAGCTGTGCTATAAATTTCTTGGAGTGAAACAGGATGTTCTACACAGATTTCAAACTTCTACAGATGTGCCCCAGCCATATTTACCACATCAGCTGAAATCTACATTGCTGTCATCTGCAGATAATTTCCACCCCATGTGAACATTTTGCCCAGCATCTAAAAATCCTAAAGGGACCTATGAGAATAACATGATATTGCTTTAACTACCTTAATGTTATGGATCAGAAAACAAACTGACTTTAAAGACAGAGGTTCGTGAAGGGCTCAGTGACTAAAGTATGCAAATGCACTAATATCAAGAGCAAGGAGCTTTTAGTTTGAGGCTTCTTGTTGCAACTCTTAGTGGAAAATCCATCATGGTGCCAGCTACCCACACTGCAGACTAACCTCTTGCTACCATTTATTGTTTGTTGTTGCAACTTGTATTTTGGTGTGCCACAACAGGACTGGAACAAGTCAGAGATGAGTCTCACAGATGCTGCTTTCACAGTGTGGTGGACCAAGGCTGGAGTCCCCTAACTCAAAATCACTACCTGTTTCACTGAAATGGGACAGCAATCACAACAGACTGCAAAATATGTTCACTATGTTTTCCTTAGGTGCTGTGAAAGCAATGACATAATTTAAAAGGGCACAACACACTATGCTAAAAAGCATAATATGACAATTATGTTACCTACACAACAGAGATGCCCCAGGATATCTGCATGTTTACATACCTCTGTTGTATGGGTTGGCATGTAATATAGATTGGCAGAGTTTTCTTTGCAACCACAAGTAAGATAGATCCAGTTTTTGTTGAAAAGCTCTAAGCAGCATAGTGGAGAAGAAAGCATCAACCTCAACAGCTGGGGTATGACAGCTATGACAGCACCCAATTTGGGCTTGATAGGAATGGTCAGGACTTTTCACAAATTTCATGGTATATTTTCAGATCTCTCATCAGGATAGCCAGTAGGTTTTCCTCCAGTTATTCTAAAGGTTTTATGCACAATCTGGAAAGAAGCTAACACCAACCTTCCACTGAAAAAAAAGCCACAGCTTTACTGCATCCGAGGACATTGCATGCAAGGCAGGTGTACAGCCCTCCATCTTCTTTCCTCACTCGACGGATGGTTAGTGTTTTGTTCCCATCTTTCAAAACAATACCTGGAAGAAAAATTATGATTCTTAACTTTGCTGGTTTTAAGTCTCTTTTTGTTAAGAATTCAAAAGGGAACTTTTCGTGGTGAAAATCAGCAGTCAGCCCCATGAAAGAAAGCCTTTTGATGATAATAGCAAGGGAGCAATCCTCACCTGAGTCCTCAACAAGGGTCTCGTTATTTTTAAACCACATGATGCTTGGAGGAGGAATGCCATTCACTGCACATGACACTTCTATAGTTTCACCAATGTTTGTTGTTTGATTTTCCAGATTTCCAACAAGTGTGGGTGCCATGGGCTCTGTTAGTTTTAAAATACAGCAAAATTACTGATTATTAAGAAATAGGTCATTTTTTTTTCAGTAATAGCAGTGTATGTCCCCGTAACAAAGTCTCAAATCCTTTTATTACACCAAGAGCCACAGTGTTCATGCTAAGATCATAGTTCAACTTCCACATGATGAAAAAATTATAATAGCCAAGAAAATTTCAACAGTATTGACATAACCTACTTTGGCTGCTTTAATTTGTAACTGCTCAGGCTGCTGAGGGAAGAGCGAGTAGTTGCTTCCCTCGCATTTGTGTGTCCAGGGTTCTTATGAGAGGCTTGACACTCCTGGTCCATTAAATGTCCACTCAGGACGGGCTGTGAACACACCTAAGTATTTTCCCGAATCTGCCTAATCAACCTAGACATCTAGGTCCCAAAGCAAAGTCATCACTATTTGTGATGTGTGAAAAGCTGACTGATAAAAGCTTGCACTGCTTGTGCCTGAACACCAGTGTCATTCATGGCAGTTTTAAATCATAGGCACTACAAACTCGAGAGTCAGTCACACAAAGCAACAGCAATAATGCTATGAATACACACGTTCACATACAGCTACAGAGAAAAATGTGTCCTGAAAAGTAAAGTTGAGAAGTTACTGAGCTAAACACACTATTTCAGCAGGTCAAACACATCTCCTTGCACAGTACAGTGGCTCAGTCAGTGTTTCCTCACTGGTATTAATGAAGCTATCCCTGCTGCCTGGACAAGCCCCAGAAGTGTGTGTTACAACAACTGGTTTAAATCTATTTAACAAACTGAGTGCCCCATTAACCAAACACATGCAAAGACTAACGTACCAAAAACTGCCACTACTGCAATTGCTTTCATACACAACCACTGATTTTGCTTCAGATAAGAGATCTGTACCTTGAACAGTGAGGTGCTTCACCAGGCAGTGCTGTGTTTTAGCCTTTTTGTCCTGAGCAATGCAAACATAGTCCCCTCCATCTTGGAGGGAGATGTTACGAAGGATGAGCTCTAAGGTGACGTTTTCACCATTGGTGTTTGAAACTGTCTCATTCAGCTTCTGGAGAGCATTGAGGTTCTTGCAAACAGGCATGGGCAGCCCTCCAAAGGGAGTTTGCACAACATGAGCACTGAGTTTGTACCATGAAAGCTTCTCAAAGGTGAACTTGTCTGCTGTGCATCGCAGGGACATGTTATCCTTCTCTGTCACTTGGTTCTGTGGCTGGACATTAATTTCAAGACCCCCTGCAAGTTAAAAAAGTAAAATAAATTCCATTTGATCGCGCATTTTGTGGCTACTATTAACTTGAAAAAGTCATTTTGGAAATACAGATTTTGTCATCCTATTTGGTTGAAAATAAGGAAAAGAACACTGAAAAAGATCAATCAAATCAATCAGTCAACTAATCAATTATCTAAGGACTACAATCTCATTAAAAGCAATACATTTCAAATGGATCAAATGAAGGACTGTGTAATGAGTAAATTACTCTTCCTGTAGAAACTTACAGCAACCTAAGATGATTCTCAGCACTATCTTACAGTTCATTTTTAGATTTGGATTAAAATAAAATTTTGGCATGTGAATATGGCGACTGATTTTTAGGGAGACAGAAGCTCTTTGCCACTGGTTTGGAAAATTTTAGCCTCAGCTCTTACGGTAGGTCTTTACTCATTTTGTGACACTACCTTAACTTCTCTGTTGCTCTTTTAAGTGACTGCAAAAGCTCAACAGTAGTCACTCTTGAGACAACAATGCCAAACTTCCACCACTTCCACTGGCCCACCACTCCACTGATGCTAGTAGAACTAATCACTTGGCTGAAATTAGCGGCAACTTTAAAGGCTGGCTAAAGAAAACCTCAAGTAAACCTAAAATCCAAAAGAATTAAAGGATTTCATAAAGGACAGGAATCACGTAACATCACTGAAGTGCCTTTCATTAGCAAACAGACAAAATAAAACTAATTTAACATGGCTGTCCTTGGCAGAGTGCACTTACTGGTCACATGGAAGGAGATCACTCTCTCACTTGACCCAGCCCTGTTCGTAGCCATACATCTGTACAAAGCAGATACATTTGCTGCTTGAATCACGAGGGTGCTCACAGTCTAGAAAAAAACAGTCAAGTAATTTCATACCACATCAGTGCTAAAGTAACGCCCAACCACCTCAACAGCTCAGCAAAAAGGGGTCTGCAGATATCTGTACAACCAAAAATCCCTCCAAAGCATAAATCCATAGCACGGCAGAAACACAGTCCCCTTCTGAAGTTTACATTTTTGTTCTTAAGTGTGTAAAAATCAGGTAAAAGGAAACAGGAAGAAGCAGAAGGTGGATTTTGGTATATGTGTTAAAAAATGCTGCACCCACAATTTTTTCTGCTTTTCAGTCTCTCCAACTTCTACTATAGTTAATTGGCAAGATTAACTCATCTAACTTTAGACCACTAAAAGGTAGTTACTGAAAAGTTATTGAAGTCTAAGTCAGTTATATTCCTCAATGGAGATTCCCTTTGGATCAGTATTCAAAGGACATGAAAGTGTGTATCTCTGCCTCTTGGCTTCAGCAGGAGCTTGCCCGCCTAGCTGAGAGTAGAACCTCAAGTTTAACAATAGGTGAAACGAGTCTGATCTCTAGTGATGTATTTCCAGACATGTGGACTGCTGAACAGGGTTAATCATCTCCAACCAAGACAAAAGAAAATGTGCTCACCTTTGTTTTCCCAGCAATAGTAACGACCCGGTGCTTAATTTCAACCTGATTTCCACCCTTTCTCTCTGAGATCACTTTCCATTTCTTGCATGCATATGGATTGGCTCCTGAGCGAACTTTCCTGAAATGTAAGTAGGGACATGTGCATTAGATAAGAGGAATATTTGCCATTCAAGAGATATATTTTGATTTCTCCTGATAATATGCAGATATTTATAAGTCAGATGCATCACTGGCCACAGCTTGCATCTGTGAGGGAAGCGTATGCTTCTGGAAATATTTCTATTAACTTTCACCCTATAACCTCCTGAGACCTTCATGCTCTTCAAAGTAAAGGACCCCCAAGCCTAAAGGTGAATTTCCTAATTAATCTTCCTGTGTCAGCTCAGTTGGGATGGTTGGAGGAAAGCAGCTATTCTGGGAACAAACCCCCATTCATAAATGGATGATTCAAGTTGATTTAGTTCAAAGGAAGACAGAGAGACATAAAAATCACTGAACTCTCTACAAGAACTTCTTGAGGACAGTAGCCATTGTGTAGGAAGCAACCAGGCACCAAAGGAAGAAACTAGTAGGATCATTTTAAAAACAACAACAGGAAAGAAGAATGCTTTTTTTTTTTTTTTATCCTGGCCCTATTTTTTTTAAAGGAAATCTGGGCTTATGGCAGGCCCAGATAAGGGAAGCTGAGTGAATCTCAGTCAGGCACTCTCTCTATCATTCCCCAACATCAATCAATGCACTTCCTCTGAGATACACTTTCACACAGATAAAGAGCACCATCACACTCAGCACTTGAGCACAAGAAAAAAACACCACAAGGACGCATAATTAGCATAAACAGCAAATTTCCTCTGTTTGGGATGGAGTTTTGGGCCTGCAGCCCACAGGGGGATCTGAGGGAAGGGCATGCAAACAGCTGCATTTGAGACCCCGTGCAAGTCGAGATGCCCTTCAAGAGGGCACGACAGCAACATGCCAGCACTGCTGGATCCTCTCGGCGGGTGGCCCTCACCTCTGCCAGCAACAACGACCTTGGCAGAGCCTGCCTGCAGCAATCTGCAAATTAAGGACAACAATCTTTTTCTTCATTGGCCATTGGGTTTGCACTCAGTAACGAGCCTGGATGAGGGAGGCACCAAACAAACCCCAACCCAACACAAATGTCCCTCCAGAGCTACATAAGCTGTGGAAGACCACAAGGACTTGGCACTCACTGGGGGCTGAAAGTGCACTCCTCCTCCAGCTGCCAGTGCCAGAGCACGGTGGTGGGCGCCGGGACGGCGTAGACGGTGCAGGTGAGCGCCTGTGTCGAGCCGTACTTGTAGGAGTCCACAGGGGCCATCAGCGCGTTCTCTCCGATCTGGGGGGGCACTGCAGGAGAGAGCAGCAGGTCACAGCCCCTGCTGAAGGCTCCCCAGCACACATGCGTTAGACCCATGGTGACCAACTCACACCATGCCCCAACATGAGTGCAACACAGAGCATCTCCAAGGACATGTGGGGAAGCAGTGAACCTGCCCAACATTTTGAGCATCAGGATACCTAGGATCAAAATCCCCCTTCAATATTCCATGGTTTAAAAAGCAGTTCCTGGACTCTCACCACCATTCCCTGACATTAAATGCACATTATTCCCCAGGCTACTGCACGTAGCCTTGCTGCCCTTTCCAAGACCTGCTGTCTTCAAAGCATAGGCTGTTTCCTGGGGAGCAGAAAGGAGGAGGTAGGGAGGAGGAGGAGGAGGGTTGTAGAGGGCAGGGCAGAAGAGGAGGGATAGCCTGTGTGGGGCAGGAAGGATGGGTGAGGTGGGACAGGGCCAGGATGGAGCGGGGTGGAGGAGGACTCCAGCAGCACAGCCAGCAAGAAGGGCAGGAAAAGAGCAGGACACAGAGGCAAAGAATAATATACAGAAAAAAAAAACCAAAACCAAAACAAAAACCCCCACCCCACACAAAGTATCAACACCAACACCCAGAGTCTGCAGCCTCTTGACTGACACATCCTAGAGCCAAGAGAGACTGCCCTCCCAGGGCTGAGGTTCAAAGGCTGTTCTTCAGTACTGAGATCTTCATAGATATGAGATAAATTAAGCCTAAGAAAGTAATATACCACATCCACACCTGAAAGAAAGGCACCTCTGTTACCCCACTTACCATTTACCAGCAGGGTAAATGTATGTCTTTTCTGCATCTTGTTAATGGGGTTTGTAAGGACAACTGTGTAATTCCCTGCATCCTTTTCAGTTGCTTCAGTGATCACTAATGAATAGCCAAGTTTAACTGTATGATTTGCATTGATGGCTTTTCCATTTTTATACCTGAAGAAAATACAGAGCACTTTGAATATTTAATGATTTTCTTTAACTAAAAATAGCTCATTTTTTCAAATACATTATATCGCAGTTCTTACCATTTAGCCTCTGGTGGAGGATATCCTTTAAACTTGACAGGAATTTTGACTGTGTCACCTAGCCTTGTCTCAACTACATTCTCCATTTTCTCCAGATGAATAAAAGGACTTTCTGGGGGGGGGAAAAAAAGGAAGTAAACTAAATGGTCTTTTCTCGTGGACCAAAGCAAAAGTGCTTTCCATTTGGGTTGGCACCTAACAAGATGACAAATAGAAGTTAGTGACAGGATTATGGGTCATTGGTAAAGCACAGCTGGCTCCAAACTGGACTCTGGAGAGATGCCACCATGAAAACCTAGTCCTTTCCTTCACACAGAGGAGCAGACCAGTCCCCTCACGGAGGAGCTCTGGAAAGCAGAGACAAGACTCAGCTCTCAGGATAGTGTGCCAACTGTCAGACCTGTATATACATATATATACACATATCGTAGAACTCTCTCAATATACTCATTCCAGGAAATTAGACTATTCAAAACTATAGTGATAAAGTGAAATACTCTCAGACTATTCTCAAGTATGTATTTGAACCACTGCAGTGACAGAGTACTTTGGAATTATTTACATTACTTGCTATAAGTTATAAACTTGCATTCAGACATAAGACAGTGATTAGCCTTTTGACTAAGATTTAGGATGGTATAGACTTAGTATCTGGTATATTCAGTATAGCACATGATTTAATTTTGGCTCCTGAAGAGCAGAACAGAAAAAACACAGGAGAAAATTCAGTATATCTTGAATCACTATGGCCACAATAAGTTTGAGAGATTTTTGTTTCATTTTAAAAGTGCCATTAATATCCTGGGCCCTGAAATCAGACCTTGAGAAAACTGGTCTCCTTCAAAATATAAACTTCTTTGTCTGACTTGGTGATTAAAAATGAGCCATTCTCATGCTGGTGATTTTTTTCTATAAGTAAGTTAGGGGAGCTGGGGCTGTGCCCAAGAGGGGGTTGAGAAAAGGCTGTAGGATGTGGCCTCGTACTTGTCTATTCACTTAGCCAAAGTTGTTTCCCTTGCATCATTTCCGTACAACCAAAATTCCATCATTTGATTCATCTATTCATAATGCAAAAGCTGAAAGTTTTGTTTTCTTAGCTTCATTCATGCTGACCCCAGACTCTTGTGTCACAGAGCCACCAAGATCTAGCTTAAGTTCACAAAGAGTGAAAACAGGCAGGCCTTGTACAAAGCCACCTACACAAATTGAGTTTTACAGGACCTTAAGGAGGTCAATGCAGAAGAGGGTCAGAGGCTTACACCAGTTTATTTTACTGCCCACTTTCTGGTGGGATTCTCCATCTTTCAGTGAAATACATCATCCTTTAAAATTGTATTATTAACTAAGGCTGTAGTATAAAAATAATCCCATACTAGTTGTAAGAGAAATACTGTAGCTGCAGTTTGGTTCATTTCTGTCATTTGATTCATCGTCAAGATGCCTTCTGCATCACAGTAATTAATCCCAAATCTGAAACAACCAACAAAACTGAAGTGGAAAATGTCATACCATGGATAACAAAGTAACTGCTGTTTTTCATGTTCATACGACCACTGGATGCTGCACAAGTATATCGGCCTTTGTCACTTAAGGACACACTGTCAATGGTAAGGGTGCTCACAAACTTCTTTATTTCTCCTGCAGTGGTTTTTACATCCCTAATAGTGGCACGCTTTTCCTGCAGCAGACAAAAGACAGAGATGTTTGGAAATGACATTGCTATTCCTTCTGTCACCCTTTGCACACTTGTATTTACCAGGAATTTCATTGTGTTATTATCATCTTCTTTCTCAATGTTTTAAAGGGGGAAATGACATTATACCTAAATAAATCAAACTGCTTTGTGATGAAGTCCATACAACTTTACCTTGATAGAAGGGTAGTCCCATTTAAAATCAATTCCCACATTCAGCTCTGTCCTTACAGTGCAATTGAGAACAAGTTTTTCTCCCACTGCCAGCTCTACTTCGTCGTGTGGGTTCATTGTCAGGTCATAAATTCGGTACCCTAGAGAAAGACAACGACGCACACGAAACATGGGGGTAAGAAGAGGTTTGTTTACAGTATTCAGCACCAAATTTCCCAGGTGAATTCACCAAAACTTCCACCAAAACCCCAGGTACAAAAAAGCCCCTTGATGCCCCAGTGCAGCATGATAATGGGTGTACAAAGGAGCCTGGAGAGAAGTGGTGTACCTGCCCTGAGCACGTCCCAGCTGAGACCCGTGTCAGACACTGACACAGCAGGATGTGTGCACTTGATCAGAGCCCCTCCAGTGGGAGCAAGCAAGAGACAGTGACTCACACAGTTCCTCTGCCTTAGAAACCTTCTTCTTATCCTTGTGAGACCCAAAACTAAGGGAGATACATACCCATGCCCAGCAGTAAGCAGGAACTTTATAGAGAATAACAGTGTGGCATTAGCAAAATTACCCAAAGTTTACTTTGTGCAGTAAAATATTTTTTAAACGGAATACTCTGAATGCAGAAATTCTACAGAAATGTTGAAATTCCTCCAAATTAGAACGAGGACTTGTGAATTTGGGAGAGAAGTAAAAGCCTCCTGCACAGAGTAAAGAGGGAAGGGCTGCTATGCCTTCCTGACAAGCCAGGAGAGACTGCCTTGGTGCCATTTGGAATGGTCACTGTGTCCTCAGCTGAAAGAGAAATAGTTGCTGAATTTCAGCTCAGACTTAAGCCTCCGTAGAATTACCACATTATTTCTGGCGTTTGATGAACGTCTGACAAAATACACCAGGAAAGCATAAAACCCTGTGAGAGTCATGACACAAGTCTTTAGGGAGACAAGACAACCCAGCTCATAGTGAGACCTTCAGATCCACCCTTCCCTTGGTACCCCCTCTGCACAATTTCTTTTCATCTGCTTCTGATGGATACTTGCCTCTCATTTCCTTCAGCTGTAACTGACATTGTGGATAAGTGATTTCAGGAAAAAGGTTTGCATTGTCAGAAAAAAAATTAAAATCCCTGGCATCAATGTAAAACACTAAAAATAGAAGCACTTATCCCAGCGATCAACCAGAACACAATACATTGCATTTAAAAGAAAAGTGATATAAATCGCAACATCCATTTTGCATTAGCTGTATTGTCAGTATTGAATAACCTAGTGTCCAACCAAATGTAATTGGTTCAGTATGCTGTAGAAAGCAAAAGAACATTGGTTAGAGAGGAATAAAAACCTTTGGCTTACCTACAACTGCAACTATGTATATCACAGACTGGTAGCTTTCATCATCTATTTTAGCTTCGCAGAAGACCATGCCTGCATAGTTGATTAAATGACTGGGTATAGTGAAGCCTTTTTTATTATTCCAGGAAATGGATTTACCATCAGGAACAAATATCTTTTCTGGGTATTTCTGTTTGGAATATTGATAAAACATATAGTCAGATTTCAAAAATCAAACAACCCTGAATTGTCACCCTCCGCTATTTTCCACAACTGCAGGTCCCCCATTTTAACAGCCTAGCTTAGGGAATTAGTGCACACTTTGAGAGTGCAATGCCATAGATGAGTACAGCACTCATCTTGTAATCACAGGTTATAAAACTCACAACGATGGAAAGAAGTTTTTAAGATTTGTATTTATACTTCAAACAACATATTTATGCCACAGTGATTTCAACTAACTCTTGAAAAAGTAACAGGCTTTTTCCTTACCGCATGTAGAGATACATTGAGATTTGATACAGTTCCAAGGCACGGCACTACCACAGTTTTATTCTTAGTGATGTATACAATGCCAAGCTGATCACTAACTGAAGTCACAAATGGCGATCTGTAATCTAGAATAATATTCAATTGATAAGTGGGTATTATTCATCACGTGATTATGGAGAAAACTTTTCCAGTTTTCTTCTTTCCCTATTTTTTCACAAGTCAGTTTTATTGTTTTCCATGTCATAAAGCACTGGAATAATGAGACCAAATAGGGGAGGTACATGTTTTTATAGACACCCGAACCTGCCAGATTCAGAATATCATTATTCTCAAAACAGTTATCAGCAGCAGAGTGAACTCTGGAGAATGGCTTCCTGCTACAGCAGTCCTTTTGCTGACAAAAACGGATTTACCCTAGTGTGACTTTCCTTGCATAAGTATTACAGGAAATATCAGTTAAAAAGTTGTGACATGTTACACTGACTTCCCTGATGGCAGCATCCTTTTCAAAGTCAGACAAAAATATTAAAAAAAAAATAGATCCATGGTATTATAAACCAAGCTATGTACTTAATTACATTTCATTTCTCAAAATGGTAACTACAAGTTAACAATAAAGAGGAAACAGGATGCATATGGAAACGAGGGTGAAGCCATCAGTGCAAAAAGGCAGATGCCTCAATGAATGCACTTATTGAAGCTGAGTGCATAACCAGAGGCTTTGCAGTGTCTGCAACACTCAGCTGCACTGCTGCCAACACAACTCACAGCCCAAGTCTGAAAAATGAGCTCTTACAGCCTACATAAATTTTACCACCAGAGTCAGAAAATGTATGGAAGTTTATGCTTTGGGGTTTGGGTGGTTTTAGAGTTTTTTTAATGGTATCAGTACAAATCGTATATGGGATTGCATCTGTAATTTTTAACAAATATAAAATCTCTGTAATCCCCTCTCATATGAAACTCCTGCTGAGGTCAGTAATAGCTCTGCATTCATGAGGACAGGCTCAGAGCTCAGCAGAGATATGTATGCTAAATTCTGGCTGGAGAACAGCAGACCCTGTACTGCATATGGCAGGTCAGTTCAGAATTACAGGTACAAAGGCTTTTGTGTTGATGGCAACTAGCATACCTGAATTTAATTACTCAACATGAAAATAAGAAAAATGTTCCATGGGATCAAAAATTCTAGGATTAATAATTTTGAGCATCCAAATTGTTTTGAGACACTTGATATTCCTTTTTTCTCTCGATGCTAGGGAAAGAGATGCCTGAGAGCTGTGTAAGCACTTACCTTGAACATAAACATATATGGTTGTAGCTGCCTGGTTGTCCCTGTAAAGGCACTTGTAGTCCCCTGTGTCATTGCCAATGACTTTGCTCAGAGTAAGTGTCTTGCAGTAGGGGCCATCACTGCAGTCTGTCACGGAGATACGCCTCTCAGCATTGCTCTGCTTGCTTGGCCACGACCACTCCAGTGGCCTCTGACCGCTGGGAAAGCAAATGTTAGAGGAGCAGACACCTGTGATATGAACCCCAGCCCCACCAGTCTCTGTGGCTGTGGACAGGGATGGGCTTCACCACGTCACAGAGAGCGAGCGTCAAACCATGCAGGACAAATTCACACACACAGCCTACTGGTAACAGCTACAGGGAAGCTACTTGGGATTTACATTCTGCTGAATCTAAGTGCCAAAGCACCCAAAAGAGAGTGGTGAGAGTATGGATCACCAGCAGGATCCACAAGGACACAGCCGACGCTTCCTCCACCCAGCCACCTTACGGTCCCCAGCTCTCTCTTGCTCCAGCCCTCCCACATCGTTTCTAAAACTTGTCAGGGAAAAGTGAAGCAGAAGGCACAAAGGGAGTGGAGAGAAAACAGGAGGTATGACAGGAGAGAGATTACATCACATGTGATTCTGTACAAAAGGCCACTACATAAATTACCAATCATCAAAATCATGCTAAACAGGCTTGTCCTTACCTGCAAGTAATATTTAGTGTGTTGTTTGCCATTATTGTGAGGACATCTTTTTGGATGCTAAGGGTTGGCTGATCCAGAGAAATAAATAAACCTGTGAAAACATGTATGAAAACCCTCAAATAAACCCAATAAACTAAACAAACGCTACTCAATCAGGAAAGTATTATATACAGGAATATGCAGCAGGTTTTAAGTGGACACTTTCACATCACCTATTTAGCAGTGAAGGGTAAATCATGATTTTTCACACATCCCAAAAAGTTCAAAAATTCTGTCATAACAGGAAGCAAAGGCAGATGGTCAGGAGCTAGCTGCAGAGCACTACAATTCAGCCAGCCAGGGTGGAGTTCCTGTTTTCTTGCATTGCCAACTTCAAGGTCTAACAAGAGGATGTGGGACATTGAAACGAAGTGAACCTTCATGTGATGATCTCACTCCCTCGGGGATTACAAACTTTTCTTATTATAAGTTGAATATACTTCTTTGAGACTGCTGATCAGTGAATTATGCAAAGAAACTATTTTACAGTTTGTCACAAATTTGAGATCCCATGAACTTATTTTGTGCCATGATTTTCTAAGTTTATCTCTTTCCTCCTAAGCAGTTAAGCAAAAATTGTATTATTATCGGACTATCGGCACTACGGCTTCCATCGCACCCACCCGGAGCCACGGGCGCTTGCGAGGGCTGTGGTCTGGGTGCCAGTGCTTGCTCTGAGGCACCAGCCCAGCTTCTGCAACATTTGGGAGCACCTCAGGGAGAAATTTTCAGTCCGCCCTGGCTGCTGCCATCACCTTCAGGAATCCCGCCTCACCGGCCCGAGCCGCAGCCCCAACCGTGACAGCTCGGCCGGCTTCAAGGGGCAACAAGAAAGCGTGGCCAGACCGGGACATTCCCTATTTCGCTAGCACTTCCCGGTATTTTAATCGCTTGCATTCCGAGCAGGTTCTTCGCTGATGACAGGTTTCCCGCGTTTGGCTCCAGGGACACTTTGCTCTCGGAAACGACAGCTGATGCTGGAGCCAAGCGAGCAGGACACTATGCCATGGCAGGCAGCCCTCTCCGACGGGCCAGCACCAGCCGGCCGGACAGGAGAGGCCACGAGCACAGGACAGGAGCGGTCAGCAAGCCCGCAGCCACGGGCGTCCCGTCCCACGCGGGGTTTCGCACCGTCTCATCCGCTCAAGCATCCCCGACTAAGCCGCAGGAAAGCCGCACCCGCGCCCTTCACGGCACCCGGGTACCCGCGCCCCCTCTCCTCGGGGTGCCGCGGGGCGGCCGCACCCCGGCGGCTCCCCGACAGGACCCGGGACACGCGGGGCTCCCCGAGGGCTTACCGGGAGCCAGGCACAGCAGGACCGCCAGCAGCCGCGCCGCGCCGAGCTCCATCCCGCGGCTGCCGGCGCTGCGGACCGAACCCTCTGCCCGNCCGATGGGACGCCCCCCTTCGGAGGGGCAGCGGGAGCTCTCCCTCTTCCCTGCTCAGGGAGGAGGGAAGGAGGGTCTCAGCAGTAAAATTCAGCATCGTTTGGCGCTTCATCGTGCTTTTTTGGGGTTTCTTAAAATCTCCCCAATAGCAAAGATCCCAAAGGCCATCCATGTGAAGTACTGTCAGTGAGACACAGCCGTGTTCCTGCTGGCAGCGACTGTACCCCCGGGTTTGAAGTGTCTGGCAGCATCAGTGCTGACTTCACAACGTGGAGTCCCCTAACCATGTAGCACGTACCCAACCACCCTAACTGGCCACATTCCAGCTAATGGGATCCAGCAAGTGCCTGCCACAGCTGCCCTTCCACCCGTCAGCATTCACATCCTGCTCTCTGTGGGATGCTCCCCATGGCAGTAGCCATTGCCCTCTCACACCAAGTGTTGGATTTTTTTAACAAAAATGAATCCCCACAACTGGAACTACACCTTTTAATCAAAATTATTAACTAGTGACTGTTAAAGAGAAGTTGTGAACTAGTCCTTTGGGAAAAATAGACAGTGGTCATTAATGTGTTATCCACATACACAACATAAAGCCTCTGGGGGAGATAGATCAGTAAAGAGAGGTATGAAGATAAACAGGTAGATAATCAGGTAGACAGAAGCACACAGCTGTGTATGTAACTGTGCATGCATATACATGTGTGTGCCTCTACATGCTACCTTTTCCTCTTTCCCTGCAAATCTGCATGGGAGCTTGTCCACAAATGACTAAGTTAATGAAGTAATGATTTTATTTTGCATGTGATGCAATTCCAGCTGTTTTACTGTACTGGGTAAAGAGTGTAATTCCCTTTGAAGCTGCTCACAGAAAGATGCAGGGAATGGGAGAAGCAAAAGTTTTCCAAGACATCAAATAAAATCCATGAAAAGTCAAATAAGACTCATGTGATTCAAGCGGCAGCAAGTCAGCACCATGCAAATAAAAACTGCACTTGCTATTCTTATGAGCTTTTAAACCAGAATATTGGCAGCCCTCATTAGTACTCCCACCTCCATCATACTGTGGGTCAGGTCATTGGTGTTGCTGAGTGATTTGGGGAACTCTGGCAGTGAGTTCAACTACTGACCTTGCTGAGACTAGGCTGCATGTAAGGTTTCTGTGCTAGTGACAGGTACTTTGTGAAAACCAAAGGCACCTAATGCTAAAAAAGCCAGTTTTGGTAACTTTATTTGTGGTGATGATGGTTTTGTTGGGTTTGACTACAAAGAGAAAAAAAATTGGTAAGAGTTGGATGACCTGCAAGAAGCCTCAAAACCTGCCACAAAAGCAGTTTACATAGTCAACAAATAAAATTAAATTATAGGGGTAAGTTAAAAACTATTTACATGAAATTGTTACAGGATCCATAGAAAACAGTAAAATCACTGGCATCTCACTTGAATGCTTCCTGCATTTCTGTGTGAGTTTCCAAAATGCAGCTGTAGAAAATATGCCCCTATATTGATTTTAACAAGTAACATTTCTAAAATTTAGTCAGATGATGTGCAGCTACTGCAATACCACTTGGGGTCTGTTTTCATGAGCAGTCATTGCTATTAAGTGAGTGGTTTGGAAGGCTGCTTTCATTGTTGAAAATTATTGTGGTGCCTGAGCTTTATGGAAACAAATACCTACTGTTTGCCCTAAGCACATCTAAGCCAAGATGGATGAATGCTAGCCCTCTACAGGCCCTTTGGCATTTGCCATGTCCCCTGCCTCCTTCTTCCCTGCAGCGTCCCGAGGAAGGGAAGTAAAGAGAGGGGTTGACCCTTTAAACACACAGACCTGGTGAGTGCACACTTCAAAATGAGCAGTTGGCAGCAAGGAGCTTGCACGTTGTGACTGTAGTTCAACCACAGGGAACTCTACATTTCAAAAGCACAAATTGTTTTTTTATCTCTCTGACTGATCCCAGTGAGATCTCGGTTTTTGCACTGTGCTTCCTAAATGGGACAAAATCCTTCAGCACTTTGCCTGGCTGTCAGTATAGTCTTGGTAACTGGAATAATTCTGCTGCTTCAGTGCATGAACTGCCAGCCCTGTAGTACCAGGGCATTTGTGGTATCAATGAGAACAAGAAGGTGACTTCTTTGAATGGGGTCCTAACCCTGTAAACATATAAGCACAAAAGTAACTTTATTTTGAAGAGTGATTCAACAGATGCAGGACCTTTCACCTGATTAAAATTACTTATATGGGGTTAGTGAGACTAATCCTCTAGGAAGATCAAATAAAAACTAGATCCAAGTATCACTGAAAATGGTAGATGTTTGGGGAAAGTGAGAATTGGAAAATATGTAAGGTGACTTTACCAATACATGATACATGATGTCATATGTACTTTGCTAAAACTGGAATTTCTATTTTGAGCTTCAGTGGGGCTTTTGCAAGTGGATTTTCATTGGAAGATGCCATGGGGAGTCTCTGAGAGAAAAATCAACCAGAGCACAGAAGAAAGACTGTCACCTAAAATCCAGGTGAAAGATTCATGTAAATATATTGCTGCTGTGATAGCTATGGGACACAGATGTCTGGCTACAAAAACAAAACCCCAGTGGTTTAAGGCATGGCAGTTTCTCATCCAGCCTTTTAGGCTGTGATCTCTGCATAGCCTTTGTGTCATCCTTCAGACTTGTAGACTATCTAGTGTAGCCCAGATTGCCCCAGAGACTATCAGTGCTGAACCACAGGGAGCTAGTGAGAGAAGCCAAACATAGTAATGTAGTTCAATGAGTACAGGATGGGATTTCCTCCCTCTCCAGGGACAGTGTGAATGTGGAAAACTTCCTGGGATCTAAATCCAGCCTGCAATGGCTTCTAAAGATACTCTAGCCTCTATCTCTGCATTCTCACCAGCCTCGAATAAGAGAAAAACCCATCAAGACTTTTTAAATCTGTCACTTCTAAAAAGTGCCTCTGCCTTGGCCAAACAATAACAGTGAAGAAACGTGGGGCTAGAAGGAGCTCCATTGGACTTCAGCCATCCTGGCACACTGAGCAGATCTCATCTCAGCATGAGACCAGACCTGGGGAGTTGTGGAAGAACTGGTGGCTGACAGACAGAATGCAGTCAAACCCTGTGCATCACTCCATCAGATTAGCTCCCAGTTCACACAGCATCTCCCAGAGCCCCGGGGAGAGCAGTTTCCATTCTGAAATCAGTGTGTTACCAGCCCCTGGGCTCATCATCCTCCTTCCCTGCAGCCTCTTTCTGCTGCAGCCTGCAGGCAGGGGAAGCTCCGTGTCCATGAGCAGCCCCTGGGAATGGTCTGTGGAAAGGGAGGGGGCACCGAGCCTTGCCTTGGCCAAACAGGGCCGGCGAGCCTTTGTTTGTGCATCTGCTCCTCTGGTCGCCAAAAGCTCATTAAAAACAAGACACAAAGAAGAGGCAGAGGAACCGGACAAGCCCCCTCCCGTCTCCTCCCCGAGCTGTCACGACTCCCCCAGGCTCCCTGGCTCTGTCAGGGCTTCCCGGGCAGCCCTGCCGAGGAGCCCGACCAGAGGCCAGAGCAGCAGCAGCCAAGCGGCCCTTTGTTTGCTTAATTATTCAAATAACAACCTGGGGGGAGATAAGGGCTGGCCCTGGCAACACTGATTATGTGCTTTCCTGCTCCTGTAGCTCAACAAGTTAGCAAGGGGTCAGCATCCCACGCAGAACACATCTGGAATGCGGCAGCCAGCAGCTGTAGCGCCTCCCGGTCACACCTCTGTGCTGCAGGCACGGCTGCAAGCACCTCAGCATCTAATGCAGGAGTGGATGCTCCCTTCAGCTCTGTCTACATTGCAGACTGCACCACTGCAGCAGCCTGCAGCCTTGGCCCTAGTGTGGCTCTTATTAGGCACACATCCCCAGCACACTGATAAACTTTGGCGAGGCACACATGGAAGTGCATGCAAGATGCTGCTTCAAGAAAATGAGATGGCATTCATGTAAATGGCATGCAAGATCAGAAATACATTCACCACAACATATACGTCGTGTGTAGACCCCCACAAAACACATTAGTTTGCAAGGGGCCTTGCAAAGGACAAAATCTAACCTTCCAGCTAGAAATGAAATAATAATGGTCTCAGGTGAGAACAGATGTGGAAGTAGGAATGAGATGGCATAAACCCATTAATTTTCAGACAGAGTTGCCTAAAGGTAGAGGTTTGATTGCTTCTATTTGCAGAGTATGTCAAAAACATTGATACCTTTGCTGGAATCTAGGGATATGTGCTTTGTATTTGGTTTTGTCCATCTATGAACAGGAGCTGTGAGTTTGGTGTGCATGGACATCCCAAAGCAGCTTTATTCTAGCTTGGCTGGATGCTGATGGTGACAAAACTAGAGGAGCAGGTCCATTGCTGTCAAGCTCCAGACCAGTCTAAAATGTCTTGGATATGTCTCTCCACTCCTAGGCATGTAATTATGGTTTGAGGCATGTGGAATTTTAGGGAAACACCTTTGAAAAACTTATTTTATTTCATTGTTTATTTACTTGTTCCTATTGTGTCCTAAAACTCTGCATAATTACTCCTGCCAGGACAACAGGATCCTACAAACCCTTCATTCAAGGAGTTGTTCCTTTTTTTACCCTCTCTAGTTGTTTTTTCCCACCAAACTCTTTGCGAGGTAAGGGCTTTGTGGAGAAGGGACCGATGCCTTTGTTGTTTATGTGACTGAAGTCTATGGATTCTCTGTTGCTTGCAGCAGGAAGCAGATCTGAAGCATCACTTTCTGAGCAGGAAGCAGAGGGTGTCTGGGGCCCCTGGTCAGTTTGGCTAATGGATGGGCAACTGGTGACAGGTACAAGATACAGATTCTTACACAGAAGTGGCATGCTATATTTTTTTCTTCTTTTTAAAAAATTCTTCTTTTCTTTTTTTTTTCCCCCCCTTGAATTTTCTTTTTCCTTTTTGGGGCTCCAAGTTGAAAGTCTCTGAAAAAAGTCTCAAAGCCTAGGTTGAAAAAACTGCGGGAGAAGGACAAAATCCTTTTTTCTATTAGTTGTCTGGTGCAGCATGTTTTCACTGCATCCCCTCCTGTGAAGAGATTTGCATTCACAAGTATATCCTCACCTCCATGCTGTATCCAAGCAGCATCCTTAGGCACTTTGTCTAAATGGCTGTATTTTCATGTGAATTCCCTTAAGGTTCACTGAAGGAAAACAAGGGAGCAAGTATCACACAACTCAGAGAGAAGGTCTTGGAGCAAAGACCTGGATTCTGGACCATGTACCTGCAAATATAGAAGGAATTTGTTTGATGTGGATCAGCACCAAAAGGAAACCTGAAATGGCCACCTGTTATGGCATGGTGTCTGAGGCTTTGTAGTGACACAAAGCCAGGCCTCCCACAGGTTCCATGGTAGTAGAAGTCTAACTTTGGGAAACAGTCCGCCACAGATAGATGTTACTATTTCTTATGAAATAAAGAAAAATTATGAATGTATCTAACAGGGACCCAGCCAATCCAACATATTCTTACAAGTCATCATTGCGTTAGGGGTACAAGAATGCACTCCAGCGCCCAGGGTGTTTGTGTGTCCCATACTGCCTAAGGAAAAATCTGAAGGGTTTTGTGCTGTTTGTAGCACTTTTGTGCTATGGAGGTGCCTCAGTGTATGCTAAGGATTTTGTCAGGTTGCAGCCTTTCACTAGTGAGCACTCTAATCAGATGTCTCTCCTATACCTTACCACTTCTTCAATGAAATAAATATGGACCTAATATCTTAGAGACATTTAACCACTGTCACGTTTGCTTGAAACTGGCAGAGGAGTTAAAAAATTATGAGCCAAGTAGATAGAAAATTAAACAGACAGATATAAAATGTGATTAGTGAGCCCTTTCCCTAGGGAACCAGCCTAAAATTTACTGGACACAACAACTTGAAAAGAACTGCCAGCACTTCATGGGACATCCTTAAGAGCTGAAAGTGAAGGAAACTCAAAGGAGAGCAAAAGGCTGCCAGGAGCTGTGAAAACTCAGCCTACAAGGAAAGGCTGACAGGTCTGAGACTGTTCAGTCTTGAAGAAGAGGAACCAGACAGACAGGCATGATAACAACCTTCCAGCAGGGACAGGCTGGAGGTCCCTGATCAATTATCCTTATAGTCACCAAAGGTAAAAGAGGAAATAATCAGTCTAATTTTCTGGACAAGAGATTTATCTCAGAAAATGGGGTACATTTTCTGATTTTCAGGGCAGTTAAGCACTGAATAAAGTTGTCTGGAGAGTCTGGAACTGACATCAGTTGAGGTATTTTAGGTCACATCTGTCAGATCTTTGTAAGGGATGAAATTTAATTCTAATTTATAATAGAAGTCAGTATCAGAGAGTCTTCTCAGGTTTATTCCAGTCACATGTATTCATAATTAATAGGCATACAGTTTGTGGTTTCCCATTCTTCAATAAAACAGCCCAAAATTAAGTACTTCTTTATTGGGTTAAGTGTAATATTTCATCCAGCCTACAACATTTTGGCGTTCCCTTTCAGCCAGAAGAACTAATGTGGTCATTTTGAGTTGATACCTCTCCTACACCTTTTTCTTGAAAGGTATCTTGAAGTGACTGGATTTCCTGTCATTTTTTGTGTGTTCAGAAACACAACTGAAAAAAAAAAAAAAATCCAAAACCACCCAACCTCCAAACCACCACCCAACCTCCAAACCATTATTCACATCATCCTGTTTCCAGCTAGGAACTCCTGGGAGATGCCTGAGGGCAAAAATTGGTCAGGACTTCTGAAATGTGTCAACGATTGCCAAAGTTCAAGCAGAGTTTTATAGTGATGGTTCAAAATTACATCAAACAACTTTCCCAGATCAGAGCCAATGGCAAAGAGAGTGACATCTCTTTCTCAACTAATGCTTGCTAGTACACTTAAACTGCATTTGGGAAAGCTTCCAAATTGGTTCCTTCCAGGTAATTATTTTTCTTCCCAAATATTTTCACAACCAGGATAAGTAAATAGTAACTGTATTATGGGACATAATGTAGGGGCTTTGGAACACAAAGAACTTGGAGATCCACAAAAGACACAGCAAGGGCTCCTACAGATATAGGAGGGATTTCCATCACTAAACCGTTCTTCTAAAGACTTTTTTGGGTACTGCCTCTCACAGTCCCTCTGAACAACTATTTTTATCTCAACAGTAAGGACCATGTTTTTATGGTCAGAATTTACTTGCACAAAAGATATTTAAAATGTGATTAAACCCCTTGAAGTTGTAATACAGCAGTTGATTTTTAACACCTGTGTCTCAAAAGCCTTTTCTTACAAAGTGTAAAAGTTCATCACAACTAATTGTGTCTTTTCATGTTAGTATTTTTCTTTGTTTTACTTCATACCCATTTTCATGAGATAATGGACATCATTTGTTCTGAAGAAAAGAACTGTTCCACTAAGAGCAAGTTCTGCTTCTGTTCGGGCTTCCTTTCCAGGGCACAAATCAGTCAGGTTTGAAAAGGAACAGGAAGAATATCACAGCTTCTTTTCTGTTCAAAGTACTCTCTTTACAGGGGTACAAATCATGTTTCAGCAGCCTGGAGAAGCAGACTACCTCAATTCTCACAATCAAATTCAAAGCCAGAAACCCTAACCCAAAGCTCTGTTTTCTATGTATTTTACATTTGTGAACAAGTTGACTGATTGATTACACTATTTTTAATCATGTGACTATTTGTTTTCTCACATCTCTCATTCAAGAAGAAAAATCATAGCAAATATTGTACTATCTCCTCATTGTTTTCTGCTGTGGCTGTAGCTAAATGAATCCTCTGAACATTTAGTAGCTGATGTGTGGCAATGTGGGACCAGAAGAAAAGCATCAACAGGAAAGGAAAGGAAGTGACCAGGCACTGACTGTATTCTTCACTGGGTTTGTCTCACCAAAGGTTGTCAGCAAGCAAAGGTTAAAAAATACATTCCACATTGTTTTCTGGAGGGGGACGCCCAAACAAGCCATGCACAAAATTCATAGAATAATCATTAAGGACAAAAGGAAATATTAGGACATGTAGTCTGACCTTTGAAACCCACAGGCAGCAAAGGGAGCCCACTGGGACACAGTGCTTCATTATTGAAGTACAAATTCTACTAGAAGAGAAGAGGAATATTTATTAGAATCTTGAGCCTGGCTGAAGCTAGAGCCAGACAATTAACAGCAGATGAAGGGCTCAGAGCCTGTACGTTATTCATGAGGATTTTAGGATCATATATAATAGCAACCTTAGCGCTGTGATGAGATTATTCTAAAAGACAAACTGTATAATCATATCTATGGGGGGCTATAATATATGCATTTATATTCATACATGTATATATCTGTACTTTGTGAGAGGTCAGGAATATTTCTGGAATTCTACTAGTGTAACATTTATTAACTACACAGTTAACATAGCTGATGAGCATTTTGAAATTATTTCATTTCACTGAACTGCTGATTCAGTGCTTGTAATACATTACCATTCCCACCCTTTCAGTTGTGGGAGTCACCAAGGTGACCCTTCCTTGTAACACTCATAGCAAGCAATGAGGACACTTTTTTTCCCTCCTGCCCAGACTCAGAAGGAGCTGATTAAGGCTAACAATGCCAAAGAAACAATAAGGAAAGCACAGAACCTTGGGAGGGGCTGGAGGTTTTCCTAGAGAACCATCCTGCAGCTCAGGGAGCAGTCAGGGAAGGAGCCCAGCTGTGTTCCTTTCCAGAGTCATCATCACATTTTCCAGGCAAGCCCTGGATACAGAACACCGCAGACTGGGAGAACTGACCCAGTGACACTGCATGGTGGAGGCTTCCAGACTGTCCTCTGGGGCATTGTTTTCTCTGTAGAGGTTTTAATTCAGTGGTAGCATTTTCACCTGAGACCAGCAGTGAAATGCCAGGCAATGGAGAAGAGGTGAGATGGGAATTGTGAGTCCAAGAACGACATGGTGCAAACTGGAGGTGCAGATGCAGATAGGGAGGCCAAATCTCCAGGCTTAAATTGGTAGGAAGGACTTTCTATCAGCATCAGAAAAGAGTGGTGAAAGCAACCATTTGGGTGAAAAGGATGAAAACCTTATGAAAGTGACATGGACCTCAGGTTATTTGGTTTTGGACTTTTGTCCCTAAAATGCCACAGGATGTGAATCAGCAGGAATTCTCCGTAAACCTGAAATTAGACCTTTATCGCAGGAAAAACTATGCCAGCACTGAAGTGTTGGCACCATACACGACACACCTCCTTATTCTTTAACATCTGCAGACTGTCATGTGCCAAGGAAAAAGTAACTGAGCAGTTCAAGGAAGGAAGACATTGAGATCAGGGTCACTGATACTGCCAGGAGGGCTTACTTTATTTCAGACTTAGAAACACAGGAATATTTGATTTACAAAAGGTGAGAATCTAAACATAAAATTATAATTTCTAAATTCTTAAAAATCACAATTATTTTAACTCAAAGAATATAGCAACAGGTGTCAGCGAAGAACGAATCTGTCTAATGTCCACAGATTCATGAATAGTCACTATGTAGAATAAGCCTCTGTCTCTTCATTCCTTTCCCTCTGTGTCACTTATGTTATTTACTGTATTCACACAGTTTAACCGTGTATTTTCTATCCTCTTGTTATCATTTCAGTCACTAGATTTTTGTATGTGTGTGAACCTGTGAAAATATTTTGATTGAACTGGTGCAAACATATTTCAGGCAAATCCAAGGTATGGATGTCAAAACATGCTAGGAGAATAACACACCTACTGGTATTTAATAACATTATCCAGTTATTAAAGGAAGCAAGTGGGAAAATATAGGTATATGGTTTCTAGCTAGTAGGAAAAAAAGAAGAAAAAGACAGATCCTGATTAAAAGTTGTCAAATGACTTTGAATACAGTTTCTCTTCCTTAATCCATTTGGCTTACAAAGCATGGCCCCAGCTGGCCAGGAGAACTCACATAGGTAGGCAGCTTTACCACACTGGCCTAGTGCAGTCAGCGAAAGTCACTTTCCGTAGGCTCCAACCTTCCTCTTGGATATGTGTGTCATCAGGAAAACTGAGTCCAGGCTCCCTACTTTCTCTTCCTCCCCTTTAGCTCCACATGTTTCCTGACCCTTGGCTCCTCTGCTGCGAGGGCTTGCCACCTGCACGCCGGCTCTGCTAGCACAACCACATCCTGTACCTTCCCCTGGCCAGGGCTCATTATTTTCATCAGCCATAGGAGAGCTGTGTGATGGGAATGTATTTGGGTTCAAACTACCCTCGAGGATGAAAACAAGCTAGTGTTTCCATTGCAGGGCACAGCAGTGAGAGCTGAGTAGTAAAAAAGGAACCCAAGACCGTGTAGCATCAGGCTGGCTGCCTCTTTGGGTAGGATGATGAATGCCTTGTGGGGATGGGGACCTGGGCCTTTGCAAAATGGTACACAGAGGTTACAGTGTGTGTGAAAAAGCTGAGCTCTGTTTCTCCAAATATGTCTGTTCTCTTCTCCCAAGGGAGATGCTTCTATGAGTGACAGGGAAAAAGAGTCATTTGCACTTTCTCCTACATTCTCAATCCCATTTCTGGCCCACACCTCCTCATTTTTTTCTCTGGTAATTTTCCCAGGATAAGAATCTCTCCATATGAGATGCTGTTTCTGAGGAAACAAGAGAATAGACACATCTGGAGGGTGACAGGAGACATCATCAAGGAGGTAACTTAATTGAGAAAAAAGCAAGCCTAAAAAGACAGAGTCAGGAGGAGAAACATATCTGTCTCCATATGTTCAGGCATGGAAGATAAAAGTTCTCCTCATTCCAGTTAGAGTTCAGCATGGATTTTTTCTTACCTTTATTGATCCATCTCCCCAGATGGCTGCTCTTCTGGTGCTACAACAAATGAAATTACTGCCCACTTGCAGTTATCAGGCTGTATCATTGAAGGACAGTGACTGAGCAGTGGAAACAGGTCCTCCCACGTGAGTGCCCAGTGCTGTGTTCTCCAAGAGGACAGGGCAGGCCAGGGAGTAGCACAACACTCTCTGGCTGTGTGGTGACTTTGGAAAGCCTTGGAACCCTGGAACATGCTAAGGAGGGCTACAACAAAATCCAGTGTGTTAACGTGTTACTATGTTCAAAGGTACTTCAGGTGCCAAATGCCAAAGTGCCTTGGATTTATTAACTGCAAATTGCAGAAAAATGAAAGGCCAGTGCCATCCAAAAAGAAACCACAGTGTTTCCAAAGGAAGTCCAATTCTGAAGTGCACTGATGCAGACTGGAAAACTCTTCATGAACATGCTTCACTGGTTAATGTAAGGTCTCTAAAATGCCCCTTAAAACTAACTCGCTCTGAGAGTGCCAAAAGACAGAGAAAAAAAATCCCCAACATTTCTGATAGGATTATTCGACTTAATAATCCTTTTGATAGACACCCAAATTCAATAACCCTTAATTTCTCTGGAGTTGATAATGACTTCAGCTCAGTGTGATGAAAGAATAAATGACAAATAGTTCTTCATCTGAAATATGATCTTCTGATTGCTGTGTAAAGAGTCCTCACACAGGACCATAACTTCCACCAGTGAGTAAAAAATAATTTTAACTATGAGCTGATATCAAATCTATTTTCTTAAAAACAGTGGTCAGTGCTCCATGTGAGAAAGAACCTACACAAAGAACAACACCAACTTTCATTCATCAGGAAATGTTTGCACAGCCTATAGACATCTTGGTTTTATAAAAAACCTGCAACTGCAAAAGTCATGTACTCAAGGCAGGAACTCATCTCTGGAATTCAACTACAATTGGTTTGAATAAATGGTAATGCTATTTCCACCAGTAAAGTTAATCTAGATTTCTTCAGTATGAACAGCTTAGATTTAATTCTTAATGGCTGGATTTTACCAATTATCTACCTCAAGTCATTACTTTTAAAACTGTAATAGAGAAAGATATAATCTTCTGCTGTGAGTGTTGTGGGGTTTTTTATGCAGTAGGAACAGAGACATCATTATCTTCAAAATGAACATCAACATACAGTGATAAACCATGAATTCCAATACAGGGAAAAACTTGTGTCAGATTTTGGAGGTGATATTTGGGGACAGCCTTAATCTGGATGATATTTACTTTGGAAGGTGACACAACAACTAATCTCCACACTTTATCCATCACACTGAAGGGTTTGTACATTGTCCTCTTCCAGAGGTGAATGAAACTGCCCCTTATCTTTGGATCAACTTTAGTAATAGCTGTATAGCACTTTGGAATTGCAGCCTTTATACCCTGGAGGACTTGTAATGGACTGGATAAAGAAGAACTTCCGTTTGATGTCAAATGCCAGGAAAGGCTCTGCAAAATGAATTTTTATGAAGGCTGGAAGTGTCTGGCTTTGGTATGTTTAATGGTAGAAAAATGTTCTAGTTGTGAAAGAGGATGTTATAGTGGGAAAATAACACAGTATCTGAAGAGACAATCTTCTGAACATATAAGTGAGAAAAGTATCTCAAGAGCTCTCACTCAGTTGATAAAGGTCTTATAGGCACAGAAACTTTCCGTCTATGAAATACTTCTCAGAATGACCATTGTCAATCCAGAGGTCACAGTCTGTAAATAGTTAGGTTTTTCTTAGGTTTTGTTAGAGCCTGACAGTCTTAATCCAGTGTTAGCAACTACAGTTTTGAGTTACCATTAACAAGAAAGGGCATAAAACCCAAGTCACCCTTTCTTGGCTATGCAAGTTGACTACTGTGTTGTATAACAAATGGGCTACCATGGTGGACTTTCCTAAAATAAAGGCTCTACAGTCATATTATAGCCCAGTGAAGCCAGCATAGGAACAGAGGCCACTGTGCCTAGTTTCTGAATCACAGTGGAGGAGAGGGAGCTGCTGCAGCATCTCTCTGGCCACAGAGGCAGCACAGCAAGCAGATACAATTTCCGGGCCCAACAGGGACATCCAGACCAGCTCAGAGGCTACACTGGAGTGCTTGATCAATGGGACTACTTTTAAATCTTTGGATGGAGAGTCCATGTAAAACCTGTTTGAGGTGAAAAAGTCCTTTTTGTGCTCCTGATCCTTTGATGCACAAAGGATTTAAAGGCCAGCAGTGTATTTATTTTACAACGCATTCAGCATGTATACTTCTGAATGATAAGATGGTTTATCTGTTGTTTGCTTAATCTTTTCCTGTCATTCATGGAGATTAAGCACCATTTTCGTTGTAAACATTCTCTCTGCTCCCCTCATAATTCCCTAAGGATGCACTACTTCAGATATCCCTTCAAATAATGAACAGGCAAGGACTAATAAATATTTCACACATAAAAGGAATCTTGTAGCAAAAGGCTCTAATAGTCACCTTCATTATGGGGGATTTTTTCATCTGATTTTTACTCCTTGCATCTTTTCTTATAACTCAGAGGCAAATATGGATTTCCAGTGAAAGTGGCAAGCACACCCAAACCTAGATAAAATAAAATGATGGAAAATTAACTGTCAGGAAGCAGAACACTTTTTTTGTGTGCCCATCCCACTTCCTATAAAGCATTTTAAAGCAGGGGCTGTTCTATATCCCAGGCCAATTGAAGTTTACCATACATTTTTCCATTGTCATCTAAAGCACACTGTGCTTTTAAGACTAAAGATTAAGTAAGGGGAAATTGAAAACATAGTACACAGTGAAATTTCTGTACTTATCAAATCCAAGTTTAAAAAAAGCAATAAAAGAAAAATACCAGAAGGCTCATATAGTTTTCCCTCTGCTGGTTTTTAAGAGTTGCCAGTCTATTCCATTTCTAGTCATCAGAGAGTTATTAATTAGTAAGGCGTAAGGCATTTCATTTCAAAGGTTCTGATAAATTCTCAGTGTTGAGCCTGGGCAGAAATCATGCCATCTTTGGTGGTTTTTTTCACACATCTTGAAGGTATTGCTTCCTTCATTCTGTTTACTGCCCAAGTACTCACTCTCTGAGAAAAAAACCCCAAACAACAAAACAGTAGAGGAAGCTGTGTGTGTCTAAACATCTAATTCCCTTTTACCAAGAATCAGTAACTTTACCTGGGGGAAGTAAGTCCACAGACCCCAAATTTTATGCACAGTTGCTTGTTGTAAAAGAAATGTAAATGATTAAGAAAACAGAAATTGTGGGTTTTATTTGAAAAAAAAGTCTGATTTATGAGCTGGAAAAACTCGTGGTGATTTTTGTCACCCATTTCTCAGAAGCTGTTACTTTTGCTGTAGGACATCTCACTGGCCTCTGTGGATCCATGGGGATTAGAATCCAGCAAAATCTCAGAATGGGTGCCTATTTTGTGAAAAGGCTATAAGATACAATGGCTCAGTAAGGGCAATATCCTTTAGGAAAGAAGAAGACTGAAGAGATAGGGACCTGGACACCTAAATCCATCATATCTGACTAGGTAATTATCCTGCTTCTGAGGTCTCCCACAAAAGGGATGTGGCTGGTCAGGTAATACTTAGCTTGTCTTATGATACCTGCATCCAGACATAAATGCATAAATGAAAATCACGATGGAGCATCACTGAACACAGAAGTGGCTTTGCAGCTCCCCCTTCCACTTTCTTATCAAATCATGCCTACCATTTTCTAACAAAAAATCATCAGGAATCTGTCACTGCCAACATGGGCACAAGACCTCTGTGTTCACTCAGAGGTGTGCTGTTGATGCCATGGCTTGATCCCTCATCTTCCTTTCATGTGGTGAGTGCCACTGTGCTCCCTGCCATGCCAAATGAAACTGCATGAGTAGGAAATTCTCTCGTCTCGCAGGTGAACAGATTTTTGACCACATAGTTGTAGCAATAGCCAAAGCTGCTGGATGGTCAGCTTTCAAAATTTTGGGCTTGAATCATTCACCGTGACACACATGTACTGATACTAGTGACAAACTTTGGTTCTGGACTTGTGTTTTACTGGTAGTATTCATCTCAACCAGAGACAGAAAATTTAACCTGTATTACCCATAAACACAGCAGGTTCAGTCCTGATTTTGTGCTTCATATGTGGGCTGAGCTGACTCTACTGAGAAAGATGGTCCCAGCCTCTCCCCCAGGCATCCCTGTGGCTTTCTTAGGGCCAGAATTAGTGCTACAGTCCTACAACACAGATCCTTCCCACCCTCAACAGAATATTTTAGTGCTGAATATTGCTGGCCAGCTGGTGCCTCAGACGTGGCATCTGAAAATGAAGCTGAATATTTCACTTTTTCCAGCCTGATCCAGGGGCACTGGAAGAGATCCCACGCTACACCTCAAGGCATAAGTTGTCATTTCTCTTTATTGACATAATCATACAGTGAGTTGGTCAATTGAGTTCATCTGGCAGAAGATAGACCCAATTCCAAGAAACAGCTTTCCATCAACTCAGATCAACAGACCAACACAACCCATAACCATGCAATTTTTAGAGTGTAGGGAACTTATGATAAAGACTGGGAAGCATAGATCAGCTCCTGGTTGGCAGTGAGCAGCCAGGTCTGATTTGGTAAATCATGAAATTGCACCAGAATGCTGCTGCCTCAAGTGAGTCTAGTGGATCGTGCCCTCTGAAAAGCTTCCTGTTGTCCAAAGAATCATCTTCAGAACTGACATAAGCAGCAGTGTCACTTGCCTTTTCAGACTGAATCATATTCCTGATTCCCTCTTTGTACTCTCCTGCTCCTTCCTGAGGGCACAGAGTCTGGAGGACTTCTCTGCAGTTTTCACCAACCTTAACTTCATACAAATATTGCTTTTCTTTCTCCCTTTTGGAAGTTGTTGATTCAAAAAGCTCACACCTACTAAAATGCAGAGTCCTGATCTGATACAATCATATTTCAAGACTCTGCAGAGTTTTGACTGCTTGTGAGCACTTTGCTGCAGTGACCTTGTTCAGAATGCCAGCAGGCTTTCAGACAGAGAGGAAAACTTTCCAGCAAGCTCTCAGCGAGGTGTGCAGGGATGGCAAGAGCAGATGGAGAAAGAAACAGCTCTGGGGCTCTGGCCTGTTTGATGGAAATGAAAAAACATCAGCAAATTTGTAAGAGCTGACTGAGGCCTTTTTCAAAGAAGCACAACAGCTGCAGGGCTGACTTTGAGGCTGTCATCCTGTGCTGTGCAGTGCACTTTGACCACACTCTCACAAACACCATCTTCCAATTACAGGCTGGCTCAGTCACTCTGCTGGAGAAAATGTGGGGTGAAATGATACACCAGCACTGCAAGACATATAGCAGTGAGCAACAAGCAGATCCACAGTAAGAGTAATAACAGTGAGAAGGTTCATAATTAATAAAAGCAACAGCATCACAGCTCAGGAGAAGAGGTGAGAGAAGTCATAAAATTTAAAAAGGTTCATTGACAAAACCCTATTTTTCAATATGCAACTTTCTTTGCCGAAGAAGGTAATTTGATTTGCACATCACCTCTAAAAACACTTGTGATTTGACCTCACATAGGTCCAGTTGCTTATGGTTTGTTCTAGTTCAGTGTTGCAAGGTCCTGCCCTTGCTGTTCCTGAAGATGTTTTAGCTTGTGTCCTCAGTTTCAAGCATATATCTATCTCCCATGGCTTTCACAAACAGGAAGAGTGCTTTGAGGCTGACATGCACTATGGGACTGCATCTTGGACACTCATCTGCAGCACGTCGTGAGATCCAGCCTTGCACGATTTAAAGCTGTCACTCAACATGTTGTCCTTTAATGTGGTCTCACTGGTCTCGAGGAGCTGACCCTCGGCTGTGTGTCATTTAAAGAAAAGTGACTTCTGCAGTGAGAGCAGGAATATGTCTTAAGGAGTGAGTAATTTTGCTGCGTGCTGCAGTTTCCACCACAGTGCTTTACTTAAAGTGCTGCTTCTTGCCTCAGGGAATATTTTCCCACTCTCTAGTGTTTATAATAATGAAAAGGCTGGTCTTGATTTGGAAAGAGCAATGTGCACAGATAAGATAAAATTGCTGCTGAGGAACTAAGAGCAGTCCTTTCTTTGCATTACCGTTTGCCAGAGGCCAGCCTCTCATACCCAGCCTCCCTCTATCTCAGGAGCAAGCAGCAGAGCCCAGTGCTGTATATGCTGTTCAGCCAGATTCCCAGACATCAGGAAATGAACGTTTTGACAACTTAGCCAAAATAACAAAATAGCTGAAGTTAACAGGATAGCAGCTGTGAGGACTTATTTCTCACATGGGGCTCACCGACAACTGTTATTGCATGCTGAGGTGGAAGGATGGGACACCAAACTCCCCCTTAATTTTATATATTTATTAATAGAAATAGCTTTTGTAGCAGGGGATAGGCTCACACTCTCAGAGTTTGAGGTCTGAAGCCCTCTGAATGCTTACAGAGAAAACATACAGGCAATCTTTCTCCATTGCCACACTAGCATTTTCTGTCATCATCCAGGTGAACACATTTGGAAAGGGAAGATTAAATTTTGCTACAGTTTTAAGTCAGTCCTAAATCTAAAGGTTTTAGCAATAGGTTTTTTGTTTGCTGTTGGATTAGGTTTCTTTAGAAAAGGGGACAAACAGGAAATGGGGATCTCTCCTGCACGAAGCTGTGCTCCTGCTGAGCTGTTCCACCCCACTGCACCAGGCAGGAGCTGGGCAGTCCCTGATCCCCACCTCCCTGTGGCAGCATGATGAATTGTGAGCTCCCAAGGCTGCGGCTCAAAAGGCAGAGACCAGGAAAATCTTGCATCCCTGTGAATCATGAAGACAAGATAGGAGTGCAAAGCCTTTTGCTGAAGGGCTGGGAAAGTTCCTGTATATCAGGGCTGTCTACACAAACACAGGACATCTGGTCTCCCAGACTTAGGCAAAATGGGCCAACATGGTCTCTTACTACACCAGTAAGCAGATCCATGAACACATGGCATCACCATGAGTGACCATCATTCCCACATGGAATGGCTGGAGGATGAACCACTGGAGCAATGAGTTTTGCCCAGGAGTAGAAATTTAAATTGCTGGAAAACTGTGCAAGTGTTTAGGCTAGAGCTCTGGAATTAGGAGCCACAGTGGCTGTTAGGGAGGATTCAGCATCCTGAGGCTCTATGATGGAAGTAGGATGCAAAATGCTCCATATTACCTCCAGATGAGCAGGTCTGCATGCACCCACTGGAGAGGGTTTCTAGCAGAACTCAAGGCATTCTCATTTCCAGTTTGGTCATGCCTAGCCTGGGTATTTCTGTACTGGGCTCCAGAGCACAGCACACTCCTGTAAGATTTTATGTCTATCATAAAAAAATCAAGACAGGTGCCTTCCTGAGATAATAAGTTTTATAAAGGGACAAGTTTTCACTTATAATGGATGAAAAGAAGCATCCTGGGATAAAGCTGGAGCTGGGATAAACTGGTGTTATTTATTCAGAGTCACTGAAAGCATCTCCATTTATACCAACTGATTCAGCCTTCGAGGTATAGGAGAACAATTTGGCCAATTGGCAGCTCAGTTAGAACTGACAAGTGGAAGGCAGAGTACAAGGTTGTTTATGGGATGGTCTTTATGAAAGTCTCTCCACAGTTCTCAGACATCAGTGAGAAACATACCATGAGGTGACAGTGTTGACAAGTGTTATCCTTGGTCTTAATTATGCTATAATGCAGAGAGCAGAAGCAAAGGCAGTGTTTGTGACGCTACAGGGCTTTTGTAAAGCAAAAAGCATTTACAAACGGCATGGCTTGTTCATTCTAGACTTGCAGAAGCTCTCACTGAGGTTTTATAACTATTTGGCATTGATAACCCTGGTCCACTTCCAGCCCCATCCCAGCCCATCCCAGGGGCTCCTGGGGGCAGAGATCCCACAGGGATGAACTGCTCCCCCAAAACCGCTTCCCTGCCCTAAACCCCTGCTGGAGCAGGGAGCCTTATACCTTAGGCTTTTCATAGTGCCATTGTCCTTAAGACAAACCACAGCCTCCTTCAGGACAAGTTGTTGCTCTGGTAATTTTTTCTGCCAGCTCCAGAAAAGAAAGTTGTATTCCATTCTATGAAGAAATAGCTGCTGTGTGGCATGATCCTGCACCAAGAGAAGAAAAGTCCCTGGAAAAGGTTTTTACAAATAGGGGGCTTTTATCACCATGGTATGTGCTTTCCTTTAACTTGGTACAAAGATGAAATTGTATTTCAAACATCTCAGAACTGTACTGCTTAGAACCAGCAAAGAGGGTGCTTGTCCCACACTGACTGGGGTGGAGATGGGGTGCAGTATTTCAGGAGTGATGGGGAAGGTGAAAACACCTCTGGGTTCAGGGAGCACAGTGCCTCCAGAGCCACTGGGGTTCTGCTGCTGAGTGGGAAAGTGGGGCAGGAGTTGGCTGGGCAGGGGTAGAGGTGCCACAGGCATGGGGCCAGGTCAGGAACAAGACCAGCACTGGCATCATTTTAAGGACCAAGAAGGGACGCTCATTTTTTCTTGATCATATAATCCTAAAACAACTTTTATTGTTTTTTCTCTTACACATGCTCAAATTAACTTTGACCTGGCTTCTGGGGAACAAATCTTGTCCTTAAAGTTAAGCACAGGTCTAAGTGGTTTTTCTGGAGCAGACACAGTGTACAATGCCCCTGGCAGGATCAACCATACACTACAAAGAATCTGCAGAATCCTTTTATACACTCAAGGATCTGCAGAAAGTAAATATGCCTTTTATGCACACAAGAATTTCTACAAGAGACCTGATTCTAGGAGTTATATTCATTTAGCTTAGAGTGCAGAAATTTCTCATGTAGCCTAAAGCAAATCATCTCAAATGTCCAATATTAATTGCAAACTATTTGCAAATGGTCTGCAGCCATAACTCATGTGCAGAAATTACACAGCTAAAATTTTATGACAAATTAATCTGTTTACCAGTCATTTCTCTGGTAAATAACGGGCCAAGTTCAACAAATCTTTCAAAATATTACATATAACTTTATTTCTAAACTAAGTGGTTGCTGTCATGCTGAGAATGTCAGAGCAATGTCCAACCAGGTGAGCAAGCAGGACTATAAGCAGAAGCATAGACTGTGCCCAAAGGAGATCCTCAGAATGTGAGGAAAGATTTAATCCTAATTAAAATCATCAAGAAGTGAAAAAAATCACAATGAGAAGGCAAGACTTGGATGGCTGAAATAAATTTGGGGTTTCTTATTTTAACTACCCATCTTTTGTGGCACCAAAATGTATTTTATTTAATTGATCTTGACTGATGTAGCTGTATTTATTCTAATTAGGCTCTTACTCTAATGCATATTCTACTAATATCCTCTCCAGCAGTGCACAAACACAGCTTTGCCCAAATCCACCTCTGATTGCACCTCACTGAGAACCTCCTGTGGCCCTCAGACTTGCTTTATGCACTACAAACAGGATGCTGCTGTCTGTCCCATGGTAACAGCCCATATCTGCTCCTGCCTGGAGAGGCCTTCAAGAGTCAGCTGGGGCCCATTAGGCATTTTACAGGATTATATTCTCTGCTTGTAGTCCTAGAGAAACTTGTACTCATTTTACTGGTGAAAGCAACTGATGCTTTTGCAGTCATGGTGCAGCTCATCTCTGGTAGGGAGACCATCATTGAAGCAGAAGGCAGCAGTTGTTTTTCCTGAACATAATTTGAAATGCAGGTGTGATGTAGCTGCACGAGAGGCTTGGACTATGGGGAGGTATATTTATTACCAAATAACCTTGACACACTTTACCAGCAGTTACTGTCTGCTGTTGGCTTATTAGTCACTTTTCCCTTCTTGGAATATGGCAAGAAGCGTTAATGAAGAGGGTCTAATTTCACCACCTTTCTCAGCAGCCATCCTAATTCCAGTGCATGCCCACTGGAGATAGCCTGGCTTACTGTCTGCCTATTGAGTGCCTGTTTAGTCATCATTTTGCTGGTACTTACAGGAAAGAGCCATTGTTCCTGGGCTTCCTCGTCGATAGCACAAGTTCCTGAATTTCTACTTGTTACTTAAAGAAAGCACCTCTGAAGAAAGCCTTGGTTCTGATTCACAACTGTCAACATTTTCTGAGTATAATCTGCATGAATTGGTTTGAGTTTGTAATTCACGGTCACTGAAGCAGCAAGGATTTAAGCAAACTTCTTTGGGCAAGATGATGGTGCAGCTCACAAGAATTGAAATGCCAAAACAATAGCAACCAGCAAAACTATGTGACTGCCTGGAGGATCCTTGAGTTTTGAAAGCTGCTCAGCTCTGCACTGCTGTCTGGAAGAGGAAAGCAAGATGCTCCTCAAGGGGTATTTTCAATGTAGCCAACATATTTATCAGGTTAGATCACAGGAAAGGAACATGGGCAAAAAGAAATAATTTTAATTAATTGAGTTGATAAGCATAATAGCTGCCTAGTTCAACATAATAAGGGACACAAATTATTTAGTCATTTGCCAGAACCCATCTGGTACATTTGACTGGTTTATAATGTTAGTATTGCTGTTCAGCAAGGAAGGGAAAGAAATTACATCTTCTGGAAATTAAGAAGAAGAGAAACAAAACACAGAAAAGGGAAAGCTGGGGAGGCATCAATTCATCTAAAAAAACCACTAGGAGAGATGGGAATCTGAAAAAGTTGGGTAAGAATGAGACTTTTTTAATAAAGCAGAGACCCATATGGGTACATTGCTTTTTCTGTAGGCTGTGTCCTGAATATGCATTAGCCTTCTTTATCTAGCCAACATTGTAGGGAGATATGGAATTTACCTAGTTAAATGTGCTTAGATAATAAGAGTTTTTCATGTAAGTGCTGCTTGGTAATAGACATGGCCTTCGCTGAGATAATGAATGATTTAGATAAAAGATGGGCATACTGTATTAACTTTGAAGATGTAATCTTCACTTGGAAATTCTGAAAACTGAAACTAAATTAGCATTCTAGTAATTGTACATGTCCAGGGACATTTCAGTAGATAAGTGCAACAACAGCAGCTGCAAGCTGTTAAACTCTTTGGCTGCTAAAAATGTGATCTACATGACATCTACATAAAATTACAGGTTCATGTCACTCATGCCAAGTGAATAAAAAAAACAACCCAAAAGCAGTAATATTGTAAAACATTTTGACATTGCTTGGGGTGTTTGAATTAGTAAAGGTTAGGAGTTAAAGCTTTTATGGACTCAAGTCGTGGTTCTGCCTGTGTTTTCCTCTCAGACAGACACAGCTGCATCTGTGCAGCCCTGTGCACACCCAGATGAGTAGCACAGCATGGGCACAGTAAGGCTGGTACATGCAACGTGATTTATCTGTAGGTGTGTAATAAACATTTTCCCTGACAGCTTCCAGCCGGCACTCCCAAGCCTCTGGAACAGTGGGACTGCAAAAATACAGGAAAAGACACATCCTGTATGCTTCTCATGGTGCAGGGGAACTGGCCAGGCAGTACAGGAAATCCTATGCAGTGTGAGCACTACCTAACATGCCTTGGGAGCTTGTATGTAGGGAAGGGGGTGGCTTGAACCCGGGTTGCAAACCCGTGAGCTCATGCTTTGGGGTGGTACTGTCCCTGCCTCCTCTGGCTGCACAGTCCCTAACCACACTTCTCATGGAGCCAGCACCTCACTCTGCTGCTCTCACTGGCTGGAGCAGGGCCAGACTTCTCAGCACATTATGGGACGGAACTGTTGACAGACGATCTTAACTCTCTCGCTTGTGGGAAGTTTGTACACACTCTCAGCGGAGCTGCAGCACCAAGGTCTTGGCCTCACATTCTTGCTGAAAAGCCCATGGTGCTTTTCCTGAAAATTAAGATACCAGGATCACCAGTCTGACCAGATGAGATGCTGATGCCAGTAAAACCCTCCTGCCCTATCTTCCCTGGGTATTTGTAAACATCTGTCGTGAACCAGTCTGCCTTACCCCAGCCCCACACAGTGAGACTTTGAAACAGTTTGGTATTAATTTGACTTTAATACTGAAAAGTATTAACCAAGAAAGGAAGTACTCAGAAACTGATATTCCTAACTGTTATTTGTGTTCACATGTTCTGTGTTTGTACAGAGACAAATTAGGGAGCTCAGCTGAGGCATTCACAAAAAGCAAGGTGTTTATGTGGTGGGCTTATGCCAGCAAGCAAGCAGACTAATAGAAAAATTAAAGTGGAATAATATTTCATTGGGTTGCTTGGCAGATTTTTCTTCTGCCACTAGTTTGGGCAGAATAATCTGGCGAGGATGTTCTGGTTAAGAAGACCAAAGGAAAGAAGACAAAATGATTGGCCCCAACAGGACAGCAGACTTTTATCTTGCTAACCTTTATAATACTGATTTAACAATGAGGTGGCAAGGCATAAGTGCCATGTGAGGCAGCCCCTGACTACAACAACAAAAAAATAAGACTGTCTGAATTAGCAGTATGGAGCATGTTACATTTCCTGGGCATCTTCTTTTCTTTATCTTATTCAGGTTTTTGATCTATGGATGAGTGAGTCAGGAAGTGGCCTGAAAACACCTCTTTAGCCTCATGCATGGAAATTTTGTAATTATAGGCTACATCCACAGGCTCCCACTCCTGTCATGACACTTGGCATGGTTTATGTGGTTTAAACAAGAGAGGGAAAAAACTCACCTCCCCAAACCAGTGAAATAATGAGGAACAAAATGCACTCTTTTATCTCTTTGTCAAGTGAGGCAAGTCTATTATCTGCCCAAGCCTGTCTGCCCCAGAGCAGCTTTTTACAGGCTGATTAGTGTATAGCTTCCTGCAGTAAACAGCCTGCAGGGACCAGAACGCAGGAAGGGAAAGAGAAATTCAGGGATGAGATTTAAGCTCCAGCCTTAGTTTTTGTTGCCTATTCTGTATGTCAATACATATTTAACTGATAATTCATGGATATTATATCTTGCACATGCAAACAGGCATGCAAGCACAAAATAGCCTACATCAACCCCAGGAGTCACTGCTGACTCTGAACAATGCTAAATCAGGAAGGAGTGAACCATCTGGCTTTGGAAAAAGGCACCCCTGGAGCAGGATGTTAGTAATGCCAGACAAGTTTGTAGGACAGTGCTGGAGTTCTGTAGAGCCATGGCCTTCAGATTTGAGAAGACCCAGAGTCAATGCAGTTGGAAGGAGTTTCTGCTACACTGAAAAACTAATAGCTCTTTATATTTTATATTCTTGGAAAGTAATTATGCCATGTTGAATTTGTAAAGGATTTCCTTGCTTAATCTTATTTTATTCAGTTAGAGATGCCTGTTAAAAATGGCTATTTGTATAGATACAACCAGATAAATGTATTTGTGACAACAGGAAGGATCAACTGCTCATTAGGTGTATAATTTGTATGGCAAAATAGTGACATTACAGTAAATTTCTTACACCTCCAAACTGCTAATGCTTTATTGCATTGTGAAAAGCAGGACAAAGAGGGAAAATCATCAGGATCTTTTGGGTTTAGTGACTAAGAATCTAAAGAAAGCCTTGGAATTAGTATTTGCTGTCAGAGTGTGTGACTCTATGGAGTCCATAAGCACTGTAACAGAAGAACTGACACAAATGATAAGCAAGAAAGTGGCATTATTCCTAAAAAAGCTTTCTGAAGGTGTCTCAGCAATGGAAAGAGGTGACTTGAAGGCTAACTGGGAGCTTGTAGCACATCTCGTTGCATGAGCCAGTGCACAGCCCCACTCAAATCAGCCCTGGTTCTGTGGAGGCAGCTGCACTGCAGGGTTAGCAGGAGGAGTTTCTCTTCACTGAAATCAGAAAGATAATCAGCTTTTAGATCCCGAATGTGATTTGGTTAGGTGCATTGATCTTGATTTGGAGATACACTTCAAATGAGCCTTTGTAATAGAATTTAAAGAGCCCAGAACCCTGCTGCCTTTTATTTATTTGTTATTAGCAACATTATGCAGTTCATTTGATTAGATGTAAATATTTATCCCAGGTAAATGGGATAACCTCGGAAAACCATGGTAATGATACTGCATTAACTCTGTGCATTGTGTAAATCTGATTTACCTCCAATATTTCTGTATCATCTGTTTCCCAGATGAAGGTGAGTTAACATAACTCCCACTATCCAGCTAAATCTAGGGGGCTACCAGGATCATAGAGGAGACAGCTTGGGTGCAGACCCTGATCTCTGAGCTCCCTGGGAGGTAAATGAAAAAAGAGCAGAAAGATAAAATTGCACAAACCTTCTCCCTCACCCTCTCAAGTTCCATTGAACTTGAGCTACTCAGGCATGCAAACCTTTCACACATCCAGGAAAGAATTATAGACCATATAATCAGCTGTTGTGAGGAAGAGAAGCTGTCCTAGATCAACTATTCCAATTTTTTTCACAGGGAAGAACTTTTGCAGATATTGCAGCTCTGGCAGGTAGCTGGACTGGGCATTACCTTCATGTTCAGTCATTTGGCACCAGTCTTACATTGTTATTAGTATTTTTTCACAAAGAACAAGTATTTTTTTAGGCATATCATTTTCACCAGTAGATTCTCCCAACCAAAAAATGCTCTAGACATCAGACTATTGTCAGAACCATACTGAGGGGATTTGCACAATCCCAAGCAAGGTGTGATACAAAAAAAGCAAATTTAACTTCAAAAGTCTGCCAAGGCAGGATATTGACCTGCCTCAGCAGAGGATTGTGTTCTTTCCCTGTGTCAACTCCAAACATTACCCTGCAGAGGCATGGCATGAGCATCAGCAGCTCCTGCAGAGCAGCCAGCATGCTGCTGTCTTTGAGATAACCTGCCCATGGTTGGCCCTCACTCACCTTAAACCAGAAAGAGCAGGTACAAGGAGAAGATACCTCCAAATTTTTTTCCTTTTAATTTCCCTGAAGCAGGGCAAGCTGGTTTATAGCAGGATGGGGCACAGGACTGCAGCCCAGGGATCTCACCTCCATCCATGCTTGGACACACAATCACTGCCTCACATTCCCTGGCCACAAAACAGGAGCTGTGGTGCACACCCAGCTCTGTGAGAAAAAGGACCTTCAGATCTACACACTTGAATGGCAGCAGAAGTCCTGTGAGCTATTTAATAATATTAACTTTTCTTAATTCAATATGAGATGAGTTTTTTTTAAAAAAATAACTGCTGAGCAAGTACAGAGGCTGATGAGTGAAATCACAAAAATCCTTTCAATGCCACTGAAATGAGAGCTGGATGATACACTTGGCACAGGAAAGGTTGGTGGCAGTACAAAGAGCACTCCAAAGTAAACTTAAAAGGTGTCAGCTCAGAAGAGGATAAAAAGCCAGTTTTATCAGGGCAGAGAGGAAAGAAGGAACTGTAGAGAAGGGAACATGTGTGAGGATCACAAGGAAAAGACAAAATCCAGCCCAACAAAAGACTCATGAATCCCAATGAATAGAAAAGGAAAAACATTACTTTTTTATCCTCTCTCACAAATGAAACAGAACAGGAATGAAGTTAAAAAGTAAACACATCAGTTTTAAAACATAACTTCATTTGCAAACTCAATATATGAACTGAAACTGCATCTGTTGTTCCTTCTTTTCCAATGGACTGAGGAAGTTATTGGTGATTTGACTGACAGTGCAATGGATACTTCCAGAAAATGAAGAAAATCTTTATCACTCATCAATCCTGCACTTGCTACAGTACAGGACTAGAAAAAAGCATGTGGACAAAAGCTTGTCTGAAGCCATCAGAATGTGATCCTAAGAAACCATTTTTAGCAACCCCCTAATCAACTGGTTCCTGCCCAGTCATAAAGTTCCTTATTGCTTCCTTGTTCTGCACATGGCCAGTAAAGGATCAGAGATACAACTCTTTGGGATACATCCCTGAATCACCCCCTTCTTCACAGAAAATACACATGTGTATTCTAACTGTGTAATTTTCTCAGCTGTATAATACAGAATCACATCCCTCTCCAACCTAGTGAGTAGAGGAGAGTGATTTATTTCAAGTTATACTTGAAAAAATACCTTCATTTGCAAATTATCAGGGACTGCAAAAAGACAACCGATGATAAGGCTTTTCTTACCTAGCTCCTCCTAAACTGGGGTGACAGCAAAGCTAGAAAGAGTTTTTTCAATTTGCAAAGGCTCTCTGTGTCTTAACTGTACCTCAGATTTAAGCATTTAAGTCGTAGCATGGAATTGGGTGGGAGAAGACTGAAGCAAGCAGGAAGCTTTGTTCAGTTAGATTCATTCATCATGGATCTAGTAAAATGAAGAGTCCACAGGAGATAAGTCAGTTTATATTTGGCACATGAAAAAGGGCAGCACTCACTGTGATAAGTTGTAGTGGATAGTTACATTCTGAAATGAAGGCTTTATGCCATTTTTCTTTGGGCAACAATTCACAGACATAACCAACTGGTTCAATGCTTACTGTAGAGATCAAAAGAACATATTTTTTGTTTAGTGACCACTCGGTGCCAGAGCCCAGTGATGGGGGAGTATCTCATGAGGGCCACTGAGCCCACCACAGTAACTGAGGCTGTGCCAAACTCCACACCTCAGCACAGGGACTAGAAGCATTGAGTTTCAGATAGTGCTATGTTATGAATAACGAAAAAACCCAAACCAACCAACCAAACAACAACAAAACAACAACAACAACAAACCCATAACCAAAAAAGCCCAACCCCTCCCCCAAAATAGAGGAGAGTTAAAAAGTAAGGAGAACTCTTGTTTCCCCTGGTACCTGCAACTGCAACCCAGCATCCTCCTGCCTCATCTCCACATGCTGGCTGCTACCTCATGAGGCTCTATGAAGAAGTGTTTGCTTGCCAGCATTCTGCAGCTTGCAATATATAGTTTGATGTCAAATTCACATTCAGAAATGCCTATTTTTTTCTACTCAGGTGCTTACATTGGCAGCCAGGAAAGCTGCTCGTAAGTGATGTTGGCTGCTTAACAGTACAGTTTAATCTGTGTGATACTCAATTTGGATTAGAAACTGACAATGTTACCCCAAGAAAATGCTTCAATCTCCTTTGGGATTTCTGCTCTTTTGCATTTTATGTACACTGCACTTATGCTTAGATCTGGTGATGGGAAGTGTACAGGATCCTTCTCTTTTTAAAACAAAATTAATTTAAGTCCAGCAGGAAGAGGAGAACTATGGAAGATTCTATATTTAGATTATTTTCCTTTTGTGTACAGCTGAGTGTATTTCCAGATCCCTTGAGTGTCCGTCATGTTGTGGACAACCACAAAACATATTCCACCCTTGAAAGTCATTCCAAAACCAGAAGGAAGACAAAAAAAGAGTAACTAGCTGCAATGATCACAAAATTTAGGAAGAAGTCTCTTCCATCCTCAGAACACAAATTTACCTTGTTTTAATACCTTATTCACCGTTGTTGAATTCCTTTCAATAATTTGTCATAAGTGTTAAAACTCACCCATAAAAGCACAAAACTGAGTGATTTAAACTAGAAAGGATCTCTGGAGATATCTTGGGGAGATCCTCTTCACTCAGAGCAGCTCCTGGATTAGACCTAACGTAAAAATTAGATTGGGCTCTCAGGGCCTTGTCTAGTCCAGTTTTTAACATCTCTGAGAACAGAAAATGCATGGCCTTTCTGGACAACTAATTCAAGTGCCTGATAATCCACATAGTGAAAAATTGAAAGATTTCTTGAACAAAGTCTAACAAAGAAGGACTGATTTAAATATAAATAAACCATTTGGTGCTGTGTGAACACTAAGAGGCTTTAACTCCTCAAGAATGTATCAATCCAAAGGTCTCAAATGGGAAATTTAGCATTGTCAGCAGCATAGAGTCACAACTTTTATAAATGAAAACAAAGTTAATTCAGCACATACTTATGTTTCTATTCCTGCTTACTGGTCTTTCTTTTGATCCAGTCAAATACTTCTAGAGAACAAAATTTACAGTTTCCAGTAGTAACATTTTAGTAATTTTAGTAATATTTTAATAATAATTTAATGGCCAAAGGCACACACATAAACTTCCATAACATCTCCCTGTCTTAAACAAAAGAGAGCTTTAGGATTTGATATTCCAGAAAACAAACTCAAACCAAAATGAGTTTTTTACTAAACTGAAATTAGTTTGGCTTTAATTTCTGATTTGCATTCTAGTTTTTGTGGTTATAGTTTTTACATGGATTTTCCTTGTATTTGTTGTGCTATATTTATCAGTGTTGTGTTGAATAATACAAACTATATTTGCATGTCCAACAAAAGACATAGCAGAATAAATGGAATCTTTAGACATACTCCTTTCAGACTTTCAAAACCTTTCAAAATCTGTTAAGCATAGAGAAAGATAGTTAAAAAGGTGTGAAAATGTGAAATTTGGAGGTAAAAACATAATCAATCACACACTGTATTTAGATGTGTCATAAGTAGCCTCATTTAAAAACTCAAACAATCTTACAGTGGAGGTGATGTAAAACATGAGGTCTATACCCACTTCAAAGTGACTTCATTGAGAGGTTAAACATCATCTTTCACACAGTTTTACAACTGAACCAGTGCTCTACCACTATTTTGGAGTTATTTTTATTTGCACTCACATAATACTCTGGTTTTCATACATCACAACATTAGTTTGACCCTCAAGCTGCTTACAGTTTTTGGAGACTTGTAGAAAAGAACTAGCTGCTTCCTTCCCAAGAAGATGCGGATCACGGTACAGCTGAAAAGGATCACAGAATCTTATCTCCATTGTTATGACAAAATAAACAGTCATTACTAGCTGCAAAGAAAATAAGCTCTTCTGTAAGCAGAGCAGATCCCTGGTCTACCAGTTCACAAATATAAAAACAATGCTTTATGAAGGAAAAGTGTCATGCAAACCAGTTGATCATTAATAGGTGAGGAAAGAAAAATCTTCACATGGTAGAGACACATTGAAGGCTCTTTGTGTACCACTAGCACTGCTCCCACAAAGGCAGTTTTTGACTTGTTTCTAAAGCTCAGGATTTCAAGCAAACACCTGGTGGGCACACAGCTGGACGTGGTGTAGGGGACACTGGCAACCACAGGTGATGTGCCTGCAGCTGTCAATGGTGAACACCCAGCCCCATGCCTTGTGCCCTGCAAGGTATACACTGCTAGATGGAAAAGTAGTTGACCTTGGCATTGCCCCAGTTTTATCAGAAAATCCACATGTTAATTAAATACACACTTAATGGCTGTAGTTAAAAACACTCAACAATGTCTGACAATTTGCACAAATAAGAACAAACTCAGGCTGTACAAGCAATTGAACCACTGCTTCTAGTATGTGATAGTGCATTAAGGGTCCAAGCAGGGATTAAATCCTCCTTCAGCTAGGTACTGTACAAACAAATAGCAGAAAGAGAATCCCCCAACAGGGTTCACCACCTTAACCAGTGCATTGCCAATAGCAGTATCACTTACAGCTGAGACTTGGCCACATTTTCTGAGTTAATGAGCAGGGAAGCAGTGTTTTGTATTAGATTGATTCTGTAAGAAATCTGGAATCTGGCAAGTGAAATGTAAAGAAACATAACTTAAAATACAGCCATCACTTATAAAGGACAAAAAAAAATCATATCGTTTATCATATGACCAACTGATAGTCCAGGGAGAACAAGTAATGCAAAAGAAATCATGGAGTGACACAATGTGGCAATTATGTAATCCAAAAAAAGACTGGAGACAGGATGTTTCTTTCAGAACAAAGACAGTATAATTAGGTTTTTTTCCCGTTAAGCCCTTAAATATTACTGCAGAAAGGTGTGACAAGAGGAGGAAAAAAACAAAAGTCCTTTCAGGAGACACCTGCCTGTGCCAAGGGAGAGGAAAGTAAGAAGGATTCCAGTAGCACCCAGCCCTCCCAGCATGGCAGGGCCTTTCTCCTTGCTCATCCCTGCTCACTCCTCACCCTGCTGACTCCCTTGGCACCACAGGTCTCCCCCTTCTCCTCAGGGAGAGGCCCCATGCTGGCAAGTCTCTTTGCCTGAACTAGAGCTGCTGGGGCATCCTCCAGGGAAAAGTCACTGCAACTGTGGCCAGTACTGCTCCACCTGTGTCACAAGTGATGCCATGCCTTGAGTGAAAAGCTGCAGAGGGGCTAGAATAAAGTTAGAAAATTAAACTTCCAGTAAACTGTAATGCATTTGCTTTGTTTTCCTGTTATTCTGTTACCCCTGTCCAGACCTTGCTCCATCTTCTCCTCTCTTCCTCATTTTAAAAAGGTAACTAGACAGATGCTGAAGTCAGTACTGCCAATCCCTAAAGCAGCTTTTCCTTTGGAACTGTATGACTTGTGTTGCTTGGATCCCCAGCTATCCCACCACAGAGAGCTGTCCTGGCCACTGAACATCCAGCTCCATGCTCCATATTCAGTATGGTATTTGCTGCCAGATGTCTTAGCAGTACTGCAATTAAGTCATAAAGCAGATTCCAGTAAAGGTGAACTGGTGTACTGGCACTTAAGTTCAATCAGAAAAAGGATGTGAGGGATCTCTCTCTTAATCCTGGTAAATAATATAAGCCTTGTGAAATCAAGGCATTTGAGATTCATCTTTATCCTAAACAGCAGATTTGCTCGTTCCTGTAGTCCTACATCACATTCACTCTTGTCTCATTGTTTAACATTTTACAAAATGTCTCCTGGTATGCAACCACAGAAATATGGGCAGAGAGAGCATTATCCTCTAGCACCACAAACCCTTTCAGCTGAACCCATGAGAGCCACTGAGGTCCATTGAGCAGAGGCTCTGCCTTGTAGCTCAGGCACACGGGTTGTGTCTGCAGGGAGGTGATGTGGGGATGATTAAGTTACAAAAGTACCATGTGAAAACCATTAAGTGTCACAACTTGTCTTGAGAGTCATTTTTACACTTATCAGCAAGCAAAGGCCATTAGATGCACTCTAAAAATTCCTGCCTGCTCTTTGCGGGTCCCCACAGCACGCTGCAGACACGCGCCGAGGGCTCGCGTCGTGAAATCCTGCCCTTCTGGGAAGGTGGAATCAATTAGCATGGAAGATGTGTGCTTAGGGGAATGAGCCTTGTTGTGAACACCCCACAAGAGGTATCAGCTGGGCTGTTTGCTCACATGGAGCCTGTTAGTTACACAAACACAGGGAAAGAAGATAGTATTACAGGTGAAATCCTGCAGTTCTCCTAATGAAAGTGAATTTGTTTCTCTTCCTGTTTTTCTGACTTATCCTTACTATTTGACCATTATTAGAGTGTGGCTTGTATGCTGGTTGAATGACAGTTTTCTTCTTCCCATTCAACGTTTTCTATCTCTCTCACTTTAACTCAAAGAAATTGCAAAAGAAGTACCTAGATTTTTCTTGGGAGCAACACCAAGGAAGTTGTCACTGATCCAGAAGTCTGTTTCAAAATACAGCTGGGAAAAACAAACTCTGAGAAATAGATCAAAAGTGGCAATTTCAGAAAGAAAAGCATGCTTTTTCAGTTTTCATGTTCTAATGATCTCTGACCTTCCCATTTACATTTATCTTCTTCAAGAAGGATGCAGTGCTATCAGTATGAAAAAGTAAAGCCTTAAGAACAGTAACTGCTGGGGAGAGAAGACTTGCTTTATCAGAAATAACCTGTACATTGATCACTCATCTTAATGTCAAGCTGAGGAATGAAATTCTCTTTTCTACCAGAGGATCTTGGGATGAACAAATGTTCATTCCTGCTGTCTGATCTAGTGACACCCCCTAAGCAATTCTCAGTCCATGTGACTAGTGAGATATCAAGTCAGTGTTACATGCCATTTCTTATTCTGAAAGATGGAGTCTGTGGACAAGAGGCTGGCCAAGGACAATCCTGACCTTAATGAGGTTTTCCACATCTTCTGGCTGCTGGCTTACTCCCTAAAACCTGGGGACTGACAGTCAGTATACTGGGTACAATCTGCCCTGGCTGGCTGCTGTCAGGTAAAATGTGTGCTGAGTGGAGGTGCTCTATGGCAAGAGCTGAAGCAGAGGTAGTTCAGCAAGATAAGACTCTTCTGAGATCTTGGCAATAACACCTAGATCAAATTTTCAGATCATGGCTACTTTTCAAAAGATTTGGAATTTGAAAAAAAAAAAGGCAGAAATTTTTTTTTTCAGGACCAATACACATCTTAAATTTAATTCTTTATGTTAAAAGTGACAGTTTTCCCAACAAACCCCACCATTTTAAGCAGATAATGCATGATGATGATGATGATGATGATGATGATGATGATGTAATCATCTATTATTGAAGCAGACCACCAGCATGGGCAATATCAATTCAAAGGGCTGACACCTGCAACAAGTAATAACATGTAACATTAATAATAGCCACTACTATCAAGCAAATAAAACTGTATTCTTCTTACTTTTAGAAGTCTGGGCGCAAGTAAGGTGGAGAATCCTGGAATGCTTCTCTCACCATAGAAATACAAAAACTAGTAGTTTTCTTGCATCTTTTTATGGATGCTTATCCAGTTTCTGCAAAACTATGCAAAGCCTGTCATTAATTTGAAAAATCCACAGGATATTTTCTTTGACTTATCAGCATAAGTGACATTGGCCTCAATATCAATTCACATAAGCTTCAATTTTCAGGCAGCAAGAGGGAAGAGTGGGAGTGTCTTGAACAGAAAGCAAGAATCGAAAAAATCAGTGCAAAATATGAATACAATGAAGAACATATTAAATAGGGAATTTATAATAGTTTTTATTCCTTCAGCTCTGTAACACACAGATATGCTGAGACTTGGGCAAAATTGAACTGAAGATGGGCAGCATAAGATGCTCTCTCCTTTGTACAAAGTAAATATATAAAACATTTAGGCTCTTGAGGAAACAGGATGGGTTAAAATTAGAAATCAGCTCTTAAAATAAGAGTTACCTGTAAGGATTGGGCTTGAGCTGTATGGTTACAGAGTTGGACTGGGAGCTGAAAAGGGAGCAGAAAATGCTGAAATGTTTTTATACTGTTTCGTTTGGGACACTAGTCATGAGCTGCTTATGGTTAAATGGTAATTTTAAAAAAGTGATAGAAAGGAGGAGTATCTTTAATTAGTCAGGAGAGGTATCCTTAATTAGGTATCTTGTTTTCCCCTGAAATGATGAACATGCTCTGCCAATCTGAAAGCTCTTATTGCTCTGCAGGATATGGACCTGAAAGAAAGAATAACCAAAGTCCATGTCTCTGCAGTAAATAAAATTTCAAAGAATTACTCTATCATAAACATTTTTGCTTTTACTGACAGATCACAGGTTTTGAAAAGTTTGGAAGAAAAACTTCCCCTTCCTCCAAAGCGTTGAATTTGTATTGTCCTTTTGATGAAATTATGAATTCATGTTCTTCGTATGACAATGCAGGAGGGGGAAAAAAAAGGGAAATGAAAAAAAAATCAACTCAGCACCATAATTTCAGAACATTTTGGCATATTTTATTGTTTCCTCTTTACCACCCCCTCCTTCTTATCTCATGTACGGGCCCCATCTACAGTAATGTTTTAAAAGAAAAGTCTTTTAGTGAGCCAACTGCACCTTTTTCTAGGGAGTTCCCACTGAAATTCCTGATAACACCAAACAATGGAAGTTTTTTCAGAGTTTCAAAGTGCAATGAAAATGACATAAATTATAATTCAGAAATTTCATCCCTTTGAATACATTTTTCCTTCATTATTCAGAGCATTTTTTTCTAGAAAAACAAAACATGATGAATCTTTCCACAGAGTAACTTAATTAAGCCAGAATATTAGCAGCAGGAGTGGGCTCCCTCAGTTATTGCCATTCTGTATTTCTATTTTAGAATGTTTTTTATAAAACAAGCAGTTAGAGGGCTGAGGAACTCAGGACCCGAATTTTCCAAATATTTACAGCAGCCAATTAAAACCATAGCAGAGAGGACACAGGCTTGTTGCAGGCTTGACTCAGTTGTGTATATCTATTGCATTTAGGCAGATTTGGATTTATGGATACATGGAAATGTATGTCAATAACAAATTGACGTCCAGAAAAAGCAATCCTGAGCCTCATTCGTGCAGCTAAATCAATGTGTTGAACAAACTTGTGCTACCTTTCTTCATGTAGGTACATAGGAGTTGGAGAAGTGTAGTTGCTTGAGCCAGTTTCTAGTGTTCCCTCAAAGCCATGCTGTCAGGGGTGAGAATGGAAGTCCAGGAGAAAGGGGTCACCTACAGAGACCAAGGGACTCTGTGTGGAACACCTTCACTGTGGAAAAGACGGTGTCGTTTCATGTTTTAGCTTATTGATTGCCCAGTTTAGATGCCTAATTTACCTACATGCTGGTAGAGTTAAGTTCTCCAAATGTGGGTGTTTACTTCAATTGTACATAAGAAGAAGAAGGGGATGAGTTAGTCCTCTAAAAGTAAGCTCTTAAATACTAGAAAGGCCCTGGCAGGAGGAAGCTGTGTCTGACAACCTGCAGAAGCAGATCCCGCCTAGTGAACTTGACTTCTTATGCACATGGGGAGAGCATGCCTGCCTGAACAGTGATCTGCTCAGGTCTCTCCTGGGTGCTCCTAAGAGGGGAAGAATGACCCAGGGGACACCCCTGCCCAGAGGAAGGACATCCAGCCTCAAAGGGCTGCTGCAGGCTGCATTCACCACAGCTGCTCAGCAAGTGGGTGAATGGATGCTTCTCCAGTTGAGTGCATGTAGAGGGGCTCCTTCAGACTGGGGCAGACAGGGACCCTATTTTGGAGGGTATCTCTAGCAATTTGATTATTTCCCAAAAGTCTGGGTGTGGGTTGCTAACACTGTGCTTATAATTTCTGGCATCAGTAGAGATTAGCCAGTCCAAGAAAGTAGGATCAGTGTGGGGTTTAGGGAGACTAATTCCTGTCCCAGGTTTTGTGCTATTTCAATTTCTTTAGTCTTCTGCCAGGCCAATACACAGATCTGCAGGAATTGCTTTTCTTCCAGCTTCACACAGACTTACAAATGCCAAAATTAACAAATCAAGATTGCATTCAATTCCAGATGAGCACATCTGAATTTCTCCCTCTTATGATAATATTTTGCATTTTACTCAGAAGAAATGCTTACATACTTAAACAACTAAGCAAAACATTTCAAAAATCAACTTTTAGCTCACATCTCTGTTCCTGAGTCCAAGACTATGTATAAGGCTTCTCATTCCTCCAAGTCAGTGTTGTCTGGTGCGAGGGAGAACTAGGGAATTGGGCTCCAGCAGTGTCAGGCAATGAAAGAGAGAGATTGCAGGCATCATGGCACTGCCAGGACTGGGATCTGTTCAGACACTTCCAGCTGTGGAAGCCAGTTTCCAGCTGTGGGAACTGGTGGAAGTGCAGTGGTGAAAACTGGGGTGCTGAGCACCACGCTCCTGAGTGCTGGGGCTGGTGATCCCATCAACTCATATCATGCCCTGTCATTTACAAACTGCAGTCCCAGGGGCTTGGCCGCAGCTGCACAGGAGGACTTCAGCAGGGAAGTTTATTGTACATGCAGACCCTGTGCTCAAGGATAATTTCCTAACCATTGTAGCCTCCTTTATTGTTTTCAGTGCTTCTTCAGCATGCAGATGTTCTATTTGCAAAGGCAGATGCAGTATTGCAGGGTCTCCTTAGGGGTAACAGGACAACGCTTGCTGAGGTTCAGACCTGATCTGCACCAGCTCTAAAATATTTCAGGTGAATCTGAGGAGAAGACACAGCAACAATTCAAGAGGTTTGAGTTCTGGATTGTGTAGTGTATAAATCACCCCTGAACATTTTATTTAAATATCTGCTGCCCACGCCAGGCTTCTCTTTCCAACCATTATAAAGGAATAGCAAAGCCTAAACTGCGGAATTTCTTAAAAATACTTCCCCTGTGTAGGGGACTGCGACAAATACTAGGCAAATCACCAAGAGATGAAGACCTAAATCCTTAAGACCTTATACATATGGATTAAAAAGAATGGTTTGAAAGTCAAAATAAATAAATATAAAGCTGATTTTACACTACAGGATTATGCTTGGGAGGAAAGGTTTTCCTCCTGTCTTACACAACCAGACTTCAAAAGAAAACTCTGTGTTAAAGACTACTGGGTTTCTGCAGTTATGTGGATGACTTGGTTGGGCAGGACAAAGCTGCTTTTTTTCTTTTTTTTTTTTTGAGGGAAAAGCTCATCTTGGAAGGTTTGGAAGCAATTTCTGCTCTCAGTTTGCAAANTTTTTTTAGGGAAAAGCTCAACTCCTTCCAATGGAAGGTTTGGAAGCAATTTCTGCTCTCAGTTTGCAAAGTGCAAATCAGGACAGTTTGTAACAACACAGAGCTATTGAGATGCAGGGAACTATTTACATAAGTAAGGTAAGCAGGATTTGACCCAGCTCCATGAGCTCTGCAGATAGCATTGTCCTGTCAATTTTCACTCCCTACAGCAATGAAGCCAGATAAATGGCTTCCTGCCATATGGCATCACCTTTTCACTAGAGATCATGAGGGTATTGCCGATAGATGTTTTGGAGGGAAAATACCACCTTGCTTCACACAACAATTTCCAGAATGTTTTCCAAATCTGCCATGCACTATGAGTTCTCTGCTGAAATATGTAAAGATGTGCTGGGTAATGGTACCAGGAAAAATGAGACTTGTGTGTGAGGTTTGATATCTTCAGCCCTCACCACTTGGCAGGTCACAGATCTGCCTATGAATTGTGTGATTGCTCAGGGTCACTATTGCGTATTTTTGTTGGGCACATTTCTGTATGACCCCCCC
>VYXD01010926.1:836323-850548 GCA_013397195.1 Hylia prasina
TCTGTGATTCTGTATTTTGATCCATTTCTGATGCCTTCAAGGACAGCAGATGCCAGCCTGAGTTTTGAACACAGCCTTTCAGCAGAAAGCTTAGACTGTCACACAAATGAAGTTTAATAGAAAAGTTTAGCCTGTTAGTTAGAGATCTTCCTCAGTATTTCCAGGCTGTGCTTTATCCATAGGTGCTGCCTTTCATCCTCTATTATCTGTCAACTATACACTAGCTAGTTGTGATGTGTCTCATGACTGTGTTATACCAAAGAAAATCAGAGAAAATAAATTATGTTATTAAAATCTGACTTCAGAAAAGAGCAAATCTCTCAGGAAAGCACTCCTCCCCTCTTATTTATTATATAAAACTCCAGAGTCTCACATCTCAGGAAGGGATTGCTTTATACTCTCACTCTATGTAAAATTTAGCCTGCCAAGAAGCAGCTGATAAACTCAAATCTCTTCTCACAGCACGAGTTTCTTAATGCCTCTGCCTCATTTGTTCATCAGCACTTTATGAGAAAATAAACAAAAACACTGTCTGTTTGCCCATTGTCATCAAGGGCATCTGAACACTTCCTGCTGGGAGAGGTGGTTGTACCACCCTTGGAGCAGAGGGGATCACATCTTTCTTCTGCCTCTGCATTTACAATGGCCCATCTACAAAGCTGGAATCCCAGGGAGCTTAATCAAAAGCCTGAAGACACCCCAGGGTACATGTTATTGGCTAATAGAGCAAGCAATGCACACTGTTAGCACCAGCATCAGGCTAGTGTCAGCATCTCAGCATACTTGGGCACCCCTTGGAGGAATCCTACTTCTGCTTTTATGGAGCAGAAATTGTTATAGATGTAAAAAGCAGACCATGGCAGTCACACAATGATTTTTGATAAGGTAAAAAATAAAAATAGATCCTCAGTGTTCCCCTTTTCATCCTATCAGCTACCACAGTAAAGCCGTGCAACAGTGCCCCAAAATATCCCAGGATCACAGGTTTGGGTTAAAACCCACAGATTTCATCACAAGTCCACTGGCCAACATTTTAATGTTTTTAAAAAGGCAGTTCTGTGAGAAGCTAAATGCAGTTCTTACCATTCATCCCTCAAACTAGGCAGCAGTGAATGTGCAATTTCCGAATGATTTTTCTCCAAGAGAACTGTCTTCTTCTTGTCTGCTTTTTGCAAATCCATTTTTTTCCCCCTCCACAGTCCCTTCTAACAGTATTTTTCTTCCTTGTTTCTAGCTTAAGAGGATAGAGGTGATTATTTGACCCCACTTCTGCACCCCCATGTGCTCCTGTCAGAGGAGTGAGGTGCAGCAGATGCGCAGCTGGGATGAACGCTGTTCATGTGGGCCTTGCTCATCCAGCATCTCTCTGAAGAGAGGCACTAAACTGGTTGGTATGAAAGACACCTAATAGCACTCACTTGCCTCCAACCTTCACGGAGAAGGTGCTGGGGAGGGGATTCACAGTGTACAAGGAGACTCCCAGGAGTGCCCAGAGACAAAACAAGGGCCTGCTTCTACCCAGCTCACTGTGCTCTGAAAGTGAGAGAGAGGCTGTAGGTGTGCAACTACAAGTGCTGTAATGAGGAAGGAACACAAGGAACCCTCTGTTAAGTCCTATTTATACCATTCTTAGGCAAAGGGAGACCCGAAGATCTTTGCATCCATCTTTCCTTCTCATCAATGAAATGGTTAACAAGGGCAAGCGGTGCCGAACAGAAGTGTCCTGGGCAGACCTGCAGCAGTGCTGCCATTCCAGAGTTCAGTCACATGTGTTGTCCCATGACTTGGACTCTGCCGTGCCCCTTGTCCCCCACAGCCACAGTGGGGCAGGATGTGTCCCCAGCCCACGCACCAGCCTCCCCCTCCGAGCCTGTGCGCTGTACCTGTGTGCAGCGAGCAGGGTGACGTGTGACAGCCTCTCAGAGCTGCTGGAAAACCTGATGCAGAAAGCGCTCTGCCCAGCAGAAGCACATCCTGCAAAAAAGGTCCTTTTGTTTGAAGTCAGTTCTGAAGTGATTTTTGAAGGGTTTTGCCCTCTGCTTCAGTGGGGAATTGGGACTCCTAGACAGATTTCAAATGCTCCTAGGCAGATTTCAAATGTTCCTCTTTTAAAGTGTGTATAATCTGCCACCAAGTGTTTTTCAAATGGGAATTTTGCATTTTAACACTACAGTGTTGCATCAATATACCCAGAGACATACATACACACAAAGAAACACATGTATATAAAAGTAAAATAAAATAGAACACTAAGAAAAGTAACCAAGGCTAGGAATATCTCAGCAATTCGCACTGAATTGGTTTCTTGTACTTCCAGGGATCATTTTAGAAGTCAAATTCTCATCAGATATTGGGGAGGGAGGGAGGAAAGGGAAGGAAATTCATGACAGATTGTGCTGTGAATTCCTAAGCCTGGAGTTTTGTTTGTGATTTATCATTGCTAAGCCTTATCAAGCACTGATTGAGTCTTTCCTCTCTCAGCCCTTGAGGGTGCAGTCTGTGGTCTCCTGCGGTTCCCTCCCAGATGACCAGCTTCTCTAAATGCTAATCAGATGATATGGACCCTTCTGTGATCTTGTGAAGGGCTCTATCAGCAGTTTGGTAGAAACACCGTCATGTAAAAATGATACTCCCTTGTCATCTCTGAGAGGTGTCTGCCAGGAAGCAGGGTAGAAACACAACATCAAATGGTTTGTATATTCTGAGCTCCTGCAGTTCACCCTCTGATGTGCTGAATTGTGGACAAATACCTACCTGACATGGGTTGTGACAGAACTTGGGCTTTTGTGAAGAAAATAGATCTTTTATAACTCATGTATTTTGTTTCTTTATTTGCTAAACTGACTTAAATTCAAACCAAAAAAACCCTACGCTGTTCCAGATAGAATAAACTTTGGGCCAAGTTCCTGGCAACTTTAGTTTTCTCATGGAATATATCATGAACATCCACAGGCAACAAGGCCAACAAACTCCTAACATACAAGCAAGCAATGAAGTAGTGTCTCCCAACAGATAAGGAAGAAGGCAGCTATGCCAGAAAACCACTATTCCTTGGTGCTGCCATGCTAAGGGCAGAGGAGGAATTCTGCTTTTCATCTTTGAGGGGTCTGGCTGGTACAACGCGTATGTGATCCTTCCATTGCCAGCTGCTGGCTGAATTGTGGTCCTTGAATTTAGAGAGGGGCAAGAGGCTGCCTCAAGAACTCTGTGTCTGCCCAGCACCTCCACTGTGTTACATCCACCAAGAGCCACCTCTGTGGTGGGTTATGGACAGACCTGTCCAGGCACCACCTGGGATGCAGGCTCTCCAATGACTTCTTGTACAGAGCTTGCGGGATACTTCTCAGGTGCTTCCTCAAGCTCACAGGGTTGCAGCTCCCAGTCACGGCCAAAGTCACCACCTGACCATATCAATGTAACCCCATTTAACCAATAACCGAAATGTAATATAATATAGAAGATAATAAAAATGCTGGGTACTGCCTACCCTTCCCTTTCAGATGCCTTTCGCTATTCCACAAGGTGCCCAACCTCAGCAGAGAGGACAATGATCTACTCCTCTCCTACCTCAGAGGAGGGTCTGGATTGCCCTCTGGGGATTATTAGACTCCTGGGATAGTCCAGGCAGAGAGGAAGGCACCTTTTCAGGACTGGATTTCCCTCCAGAAACATGCAGTGGCACCCACTTAGAATTTGCCGAAGGAGCTACAAGGGAAATCCACTCCAGCTGTGCAACGTTATTCCACTATCCAAATACAAAATTCATGCAAAATTTAATTAATTCCTTTTACCTACTCTTCAGGTTAAAGTTAACTCAGCTCGTGTCATTGAATATGCCCAAAAGTTTCAATCTGGGATCAGTCAACAATCATTTGTCGATTTCAGCTTGCTCAGATAGCAAATAAAAACTACCCCACCCTACAGCCAAAAGTACCATGACAAGCTCTAAGGAAAAGGCCAACCACCTGAGTCACAATATGTTAGAAATCATCTTCAACCGAGCCTGCTGAATTTAAGCAATCCATAGAGATACTATCTTCTAAAAATGGCTAATAAAATGTGTCTTGGGAACACAGCAGCATCTCCAAACCCAAGGTCAGGAGGAAATCATTCCCCAGCCCAAGAATTATTTATGGGACAGTTTTGGGAGCAGATCTGCTACCTGGATGTCACACACCACCTACCCACAGACCACGCACAGATGCACAGATCTCCTTCAGCTCTCTGTCCTTGAAGCTACAGTCTCCAGGTGAACAAAACCAGTGGGGTTTCAGGGGCAGCACAGTGGCCCCAAGCCACAATCACACATTATTGGAGTGGGGGGAGGTTAAACTCACTGCAGTGCTGTTTTGCTTAATTAGTGGCAGTTTCAGATATTAATTACGGCTGGCACTGCAGGGCCAAGTTCAGTTCCCCAAGCTTTATCCAGAAGTGTAGGAGACTATGGAGATACAACCTGATATGTTTATCTTTGTGAAGCACGCTCTCTGCCTCAGTCGTGTGCCAGATGTAGCCACAGCTGCAGGAAGTTGTTTATCTGCCCTTGTGACCTTGCAGAAGTGTCGGGTGATGGTAAAATCATGTTTTTATTGAGCATCTCTTCTCTTCAACTGGAAATTCTTCACCATCAGTTAAAAAGCATTTTAAATTCTATAAGGAAGCCAAGCACTGATACTGCAGAGGTCTGTAATCCAAATATATCCTTTATGGTGTGCTGACTGGAAGAGTTTATTTTGGTGAGCTAGCTTGAAAACATTCACCTTAGGGAAAAAAAACCTGGAATGTTTGAACACCTGTGGTAGCTACTGTTATAAGCACCCTTTTTAAATCTCATAAATGTGTATATTTATTGCTCTTTACATCTCCACATTTTATAGAAACTTCATCAATCCCATTAGTTGTACTGTGACATTATTCTGGAGCATAAGAAAAATGAGCCTGTGGCTGCATTGTCCAGGACTACTGGGGCACACGGGCACTTGGTACCCCTAGGATTTCACAAACAGTTGGAAACCAAATTATACTAGGTCCCTCTGAAAATTTTATTCTTTACAGTTCTCCAAAGGAGAAAAAGGATACCGTGTGTCAGATAATTCTGTCAAAATAAATTTACAGCTGCAAACAACAGAGCAAGAGCATTTGTCTGTAGAGCAAGATACTAATATACATTGATTGATCAACACTATGGTGTAAGTGATAGTCCTGAGCATGGGAGAAAAAGGATTAAGCAAAATACAAATGGTATGTATCCATCAACCTTATCACTCAGGAGAAAAAATAACAGTGTCATTAGCTAAGTTTCCAAAATAGCCCAGTTTCCTGCTTGAAAGTCAATCCTTCAGAAACAGGTTAAGCCTTCATTTTGTTATGACATGCTGGTAAAGTCACAAGGGTGCCTTTGGTCTTTTTCTGTCAACATTAACGTGCTAAGTGAAAATAAGTGTTGCAATGGAAAATACTCGCTTGGTGCATAATATGTTAAAATTATCAATATTTCTTTTTAGTTGAACAGAAAGATCCTGTTTACCAAAAAAAGTGAGTAAAGGGATTTAGTAATGCTTTGTTTTCATTTTTCCCTCTACTTTAATCCCTTCATTTGAGTTGAATTAACATAGTAATTTTAGTAATTCTTTACCCTTTTCATTTTCATAATAAGCAATGCAATTAATAATAATGTAGTCACTTGAATATTAAATCTTCCATATAACGTTAAAATCAAGGCACATTCATTATGCCTGCTGGTGCTGTATTCAATTAGTTGCTTCTGCCTCTGCTGGTAACTTCCAGACATTTGCAGTAGCTATGTTTAGACACATTTACTATGTGCTCATGACAAAACCAGAGCCGTGGATGCTTTAAAGCTTGGAGTAGATCCCCATAAAGACGAGGCAGCTCTTGAAGGTTTGCATTGACTGGAGGTCAAATTTGAGAATTACATAATTCTTTGCTGCAATCTCACTTGTTAGGGCCCAGAGATAATCTGTTTACATTTGGATACAGACCTGATTTTTTTAGAAGTTAATTTAGTGTTCTTGAAAGAGCTTGGAGCAAATATCTTATTGAGCCATAGAGGAATGACAACTCAGCTAGGAGCAGTGTAAATTCCCCACCTGTTCCTGATGAGGTGCTTCATTTCTTTTTCTGATAGATATCCTGATGAGGATGAATGGGTAGGTCTGTCTCTACAGTCATTCTGGCCCTGGAATGTTTACTTAGTCCTTGGGAAAAGTGCCTGCTAAGAGCAGCCATGGTGGCAGTACCATGGTGTGGCTACTCATAAGATTCAGTATTTTCTTTCACATGGGACATTAAAGGTAAGCATTAAAGGCCAGTAACTCTCACTTACCAGTGACATAAGGACAGACTAAACCACAAGTTCCTCGTCCCAGATCTTCTAGCTTCACAGTGGAGGGTAAATCTTAACGTGTTTATATGGGCAATTAGATGCTGAAATACATAGACTTAAAACATCAATTTTTTCATAATTTTTTCATAATGAGTTTGTGTATTATATGAATCTTTACTTCCTAAAATCCCTTTTTCCAAAGGCAAAGACTCCACTCTAGGTAAAATAACCCTCAAAGTGGACATAGAACTTCATATGGTTATATGTGAACACAGTAGAAACCTGCTGACTTCACAATATTATCCTCATGCATCTTCAGTGCCATATGATTTTGACATGTAAAAATCTTTGATGTTTCAAAACAGACAATTAGGTGGACCAAATGAACACACTGTCATTCAAACTAAACTGTATTCAGGTATTTATGAAGTACTGACTGAACTCCTCTTGCAACAGGATAGGATGCCCTGTGCATTTCTTGGTCATATAATATGTATTGAGTAGGAAGGGTAGATTTCTTCTTTATGTGTCATGGATTAAATTGCTGCCAGAGCAGGGGGATTCATTCTGGTGCTTGCAATCAAGGAGCAACCCTGCTCAATTGAAAGAGATTCAAAGAACAGCCATAAAGGACATATGTCTTTCATGGACAGATAGCAGTGGTAGTTTTTATTTAAATTAACATATCAGAACAGAGATTACTTCATCACAGTTGCATGCACTTGTGTTGAGCCTACAAGCTGGATATTTTAATCTGTAGGAGACCAAGGTATAATAAGTCCATAGAGTGAGAAGCTGAAACCACACAAATTCAGTTTAGAAATAAAGTGCAAGATCTTTGTCTTTAAGGGTAACTAATCACTGGAAAAACTTACCCATAATTTGTGGGAATTCTCCACCATTGAAAATTAGTAAGTCAAGAGTAAATGTCTTTTTTTTTTCCTAAAAGGGGTTTTAGGTCAAACCTTCATGGAAGTCTCATGTTTTTGCTGCGGAGGAAGGCATCCTGTATGTCCACAGAGACTTTGGAGTTTATGTCACTTTAAAAACTGAAGTCACAAAGAGACTTTGGAGTTTATGTCACTTTAAAAACTGAAGTCACAAAGACTCATTTTGATGAGAATTATTTAAAATACCATATGCAGGAAAAATAAAAGATAAAGAAAAATTATTGATTTATTCTTTTCTCAAATAAATATCACGGCAATAGACACATTTTCACAAAACATTCAATCTGAAATGAATCACAAGAGTGCTCCAAAATGCATCATTGGGAAATTTTGGCCAGCTCTTGTTTAAAAATACCCCATGAGCTTTCTATGTTTGCTGGTGCTTTTTCTTTAAAAACCTCCAGTTGAAAGCAATAAAAACTGTGGTACTATGAGAAACTCAGGGCTGCTCTCTATAGGGAATTTCAACTCAGGCATAAAACAACAGACATGATATTTTATATGTGGCATCAGTAATGTTCATTAGCTCCCTTAAACACAAACATTTTGAAAATTAGTGTTCTGATCTTTTCTGTTATTCTGCCTCAATAAGAGTTCTAAAACAGCTCTAAAACTTGAACAACCTCTTTTATGTCTCCTCCGGAGATTTAATTTTTCATGTCTCTACTGTCTATATTCCTTTTGTTCAGACCATAAATCAAGGTTCCAAGCCAGATATTTGTAATAAGTCTACAAAGAAAACAGAAGGAGGTGTGGTGAGTTTATCAGCTTGAACCACACATTTAAGTTTCTGGTGTACATAAAAATTCCAGACTTAAGTCTCTTGACTCTCCCTTCCAAAACATTTCCTGTATAGTTGGGAGGAAGAAAAAAAAAAAAAAAAAGGGGGGGGGGGGGGGGAAAAAAAAAAAAAAAAAGGGGGGGGGGGGGGGGAAAAAAAAAAAAAAAAAGGGGGGGTGGAAGAAAAAAGAAAGGAAAAAAAGAAGAATAAAAAAGAGACAGGGAGAGAGAAAGAGGGAGAGGGAGATTTCTGGAGGACACATTAAAAAGCTATAGTAGCAGATTTTATTAGATCCTCAGCAGTAGCATGGCATGTTCAGACTAGCGCAATGTGCTCCCACACAGGCCAGCCTGGGAGCACGTTCTTCATTTCCACCACAAAATGAAGAATTCTCTTTTGTTTTTCTGGGAGCCCACAGGAGTTTTGGTACAGGCCAGACTGGAGCTCCTGCAAGGTGAGAGCCAGCCCCCTCCATGGGCAAGGGCTCCGAGCTGCTGGTGGACAGCAGCGGGATAGCTCCGTGTCAGTCCCGCAAACAGCAATCCAAAACCCCAGGGTGGAAAACTTCATGCTGCACAGAAATCCCTTTGTTTTTCCTTCCCTGGCATCTCAAAAATCCTGTACAATAACAGCTTAATACTAGTCACAGAAAGGCGTGAGGAAGCAACAGAGAGCGGCATAGATTTATTTTCATTTCCTCCTAAGTAGTGTCTTCTAATTCATCAGATCACTTTCCAAGTGTCTTCAGATCTAAGTGGAAACAAATGCTGCACGCAAAAGAAAGGAACTGAGCAGAGAAAACCATCCACTGCCATTGCATTTTTAGGTGTGACAAACACTAAAACTGCCTGTCCAGTACATCACTCCAGGATGGGTAACTGGGAATTAATCTATATTTTCTTTAAGTCCTTAAGCCAAGATGGAAGGTGTTGATTCAATTTGGAGGTGAACTAGGGAATTTAGCAGGCTAAAACTAACTGTACTGGGATGAAATGAAATTTTGAATGATGAATGTTTCCTCAGCCAAGATGAATTTCTGGGGAGCTTATGAGCAGATCAGGAGTTGAATTCAACCACAGGCAAACTTGATAGTAAGTGCTGAGTCCAGTTTCCAACAGACCCTCTGATCACTAAGAATTGGGAAGCAGACAAGTTATTGCCAAAACTAATTTTTGCAGATGTGGGGAGGAAGCAAATGCTACCATCCCCAGACACCTGGTCAGGCAGAGGCTGAGGGCAAGCAGAGGGACTCTGTGTGACTGTTGCACTGGTGGTCCCAACAAAATGCAGGAGTAACAGGCAGCAGGCTGGCCATTCAATGGGCATTCACACTTCTTACATACGCTGTTCATGACAGTCAGACCTCTCAGTATTGTTCTGATAAATATCAGGAAGCTCTTGAGCATAACTCTATCCTGGTTCAGCAAAGCCACTGAAGCTTGTGTTTAATCCCTTGCTGAATAGGGAGGCACTCCTGAAATAAGACCAAAGTAAGCTGCAAGATGACTGAATTTAAAGGATCAGGGAGAGTCTCTCTTGCCCAGTTAGAGCTCTGACAGGCCACAGTCAGCTCTTGGCCAGCAGCATTTGCACACCTTCTCAGGCCAGCCCATCAAGCCCACCATGCAGGATGCCCAGTGCTTACGTCCCCACATCCCTGCCAATGACAGTGGAGACTGGGCCACTTATACCCCTCTGACATGGTGCAAGTGAGTAGCAGTTAAGGAGAGGTGTTTATTACTGTCCCATGCCCTGTCCAGGCTGAGCAATGCTCAGACAAGCTAGCCTAGAAGGTTTAATGATCTGGCTGTATTTCTCCTCACACCCATGAGCTGTACAGTTGGAAAAGAAAACCTAAATTGTTTACATAGTGATACAAATTGCTGCGGTTTTCACCTCTCTCTTCATTCTCTAACTGCTTCAGGAGTGATTTCAGCAGGAATAGTATTCTTCATGTAAAGCTCAGCAGAGCCACGGGTAAAGCACATTGCTCTGAGTTCCTGGCACACTGCTGTGTTCCTGGCACACAGACCAGAAGCACATGCAAATTATACATCCCATTGCTGTGACAGTCATCTTGTTGCTCTCAGTCCAAGGGGTTTGAAACCTGTCAGGATAAGATTGCATTAAAACAGCCAAGAGAACAGCAGTCTGGAGAGCACAGCCTGCACCTCCTCCTAGGTAACAGTGCCAGCCCCATGTGACCTCAGCTTTGTTTTGAGTGTGGACAATAAGAATGATTATTAACTGCTGTCTCGGCTGCTGAACCGAGATGAATCACACAATGAATCTGGCAAGCAAGTCGTGATGTTAGCCAAAGCTGCTTGCAGCATCTGAACGCAGGGGCTGGGATTATTTATCACCAGAGACCCCCCATGCCTCAATCATATCTACCCGCTCATAACTGTTTATTTTCCTAGCCCTCAGTTCAGAGAGCAGCAGAGCAGCATGTGTCAGAGCAAACACACAGGTAAGGCACTACAAGTAATTAACTTGTGGATGACCTTTCATTTGCTTTAACACTTCCAGGGTTCTTTTATTTTTTTTTTTTTCCAGCCATAGACACAGATGCCAATGAAGTGGACACCAACATGCTTGTCTAGCTGTATCACAAGAAGCCCCCCTGGCTTCCCACATATCTATCAAATCCAGATGACTCTTTCCACTGGGAGAAGATGCAGAATATTTTCAAAAGTGCTTTAACACCAGCGCCAGCCCCCAGCTCCTCTGGTTTGTTGCTCCCATTTTAAATGATTTGCCTCTTAATTCTGTGCCCCCAGCTCAGAAGCTAATCCTCTGCCATCATGTGTATGACAGACCTGGTAGGTAAGGAAATCTCAACCCTCCTACCTAGAAGTCACCAGATATTTGTCACTGATTGGCAGCATCTGAACATGCTTGCAGCACGCAATGCTCTTCAGGCACTGTTTCTCTCTCAGCTGAAGCCACTATTTATCATAATTCTACTGGCATTTGTAGTGTTAAGTCTCTAATAAATATTTATTGAGAAAATTACTAACATAACACTTTCTTGATGAATATTTACCAGACATTTTCAGTCAGTAAGCACACCAAGGAAAAAAATACCTTTAAAAATCTGCTACTGAAAAAAATTAATTAGAAAAGCAAGACAAGATAAAAATTATTCAAACAGCTGGCAAAAAGGAGTACAAAACTTAAGCACATGCCAGCAACAGAAGAAGTACACAGCAAAAGGTTTTAGAGAATAAAAGATGTGTGAGCTAAAGTGGAACTGATTCCCTTCTCACTCCAGATTTCATTCAGAACTAGTCTGGGATTTAGAACAAAAGTTACAGAAAAAATTGATTTCCTTTGAATAAAATCCCATTCTCTTGCGTCTTCACTTGAAAATACTGCAAAGCCAGCACTGTTTTGTCTCATTTACCACATCAGACTGAAAGGTTGAGCTCAGATGTATTTCAGATCAAGTCCTGCTAAGGCATCTTAGCAGTTTGAAGTACAAACCATATACTATTAGCACAGACCTTGCATCTTTTTTGCCCTTTGTAGCAATGTGGCATTAATAAGAAAGTGAAGATGCTGAATTGTCTTTCCAATATCACATTAAATTAGTTAATCGGGAAGAGTTAATTTGCCCAGATTATATTTATACAATAAGGATAAATGAAAAAAAATTGAATAATCATCAACAGCTTTCATTTCCCTTGTGACATGTTTACCTTTAGCAACGCAAATTATTTTCTACAGCTGTTTTTACAGCTGTTAACTGTACTTAATAGTTGAAAACCTGATTTTTTTTCTAGTCACAGGTCACAGGCAGTAAGGGTTCATTGAGTCTCTGCATCTTTCCCAAGGCAGGATCACCAGTAGTATGAGCAGATGCATGAATTTAGCCTGTGACTTCATGTTATGGCAGAGCACTGATAACACAGGGAAAAATTACACATCTGCATTCTGGAACAGGGCAGTAGCCTGGCATTTTCAAACCTAATGTTTGCCTTTTTACAGCAAGTGATATCCCTGGGACACAGGCACCTTCTTTAGCTCCCACACAAAGGGAGAGGTACCCACTCCAGATAATGCCCAGCTGAGAAACTGCTTCTGCTACTCAGTAATATAATTCTCATAGTCCATGACAAATGTGGGTCCTGCTCCTGTTCGTGATTTCATGTATAGACTGGAACACCTGCCACCACAGAGAACAGGACTTATGTTTCTGAGAGTATTCTTAATAAATAGGTACCAGCATTAAAATACTTTATATTCACAGTCTCAGAGGGTGTAGGAAAAGCCCAATTATGTCATCTATTTCCGTGGAGTGTAAAAACAGTGTAGAAATGGTCTGTGTTTCCTTGAGGGAATTTTGATTCTTCCCAATTGTGAGCTACATATGTTGTTATTACCTTTCTCGTTGCCTGCCAAGTTTATTTAGAGCTTTCCTTCTTCAGCTGATATCCCTGAGAAAGCTAACTGCCCTCCATTACTTTTATCAGCCTTGGTCTCTCTCCTTTGGCAAGCAGTTAGTGCCCCAGAACTCTGAAATCTGGTATTTGAGTCTGAAAGTTTCAAAAGGAATCTCAGGGAGAAACTTTTACTTTTGAACCCATGCCTGAATGCAATCTGTTTATTCCAGGAAAATCATGATCATTTTGTCAGTAAATACATTCTGGCAGATTTCTAAATAATAATAATAATAACAATAACAATAAAAAATACATGGAAGACAGAGACAGGTATGTCCTTTGAGGATTTTTGTACAGTCAGACAATTATTTGCTACTCTTAGGGCCTGAATTCTGCCCCTGTCAAGCCCTATGGTTGTAACATGGACCAGTGCCCTTTGACAAAGAAACTATTAATGACTCATTCCTGGGAATTTTAAGTTATCTTCCCTGCTCTCATTTTAACCATAACTTACTTATAATCTTATGTAAAGGTGTATTTACTTTTCACTAAGCTATATTGAAAATCAAAATAATTCAAGTGATAATTATGAGCTTTAGGTAGTTTTCTCCCTTAAAATATTTTCTTAGGTAATGATAGTTTCTCAAAAATCCAAATGCCAGTTCATATAGCAAACAGCAACTTGTCCAGACTTCATATTACCAATCTGAGATCAATGCCATATCATACAAGCTGAATAAAGCTGCTTTTATTCCCAAGATGAAACTCTAAAATGTCTCAGATTCCAAATTGACTACATTAGCAAGATACTGGCTAGCTAGTGTTTGGTGAAAAATCAGCAAATAATATAGGTGAATGGTGAATAAATCATGTGTCTTAGTATCATGGCTCTAAGATGTGTAGAAGTCACACCTTGAAGTCTATGGATTCCTGTGCATGAATTATGAATGAAGATCTATGCAAATATAACAGTGTTTATCTCAGGAGCATGGCACCAATCCTGAACAGGAGCTCTCATCTTATCAGAGACTGATTCCTGCTTTCTATCAGCAAGTGGAAACACTCACATTTTATAATTTGAAAGCCAAGGGCACATAGTCATCCCTTGAATGGTGGGAAATGCATTTCAGACTAAGTTTCTCACATTTCTAAGTGTGGCTTTTTGTGCTCTGTGGTTTATATTTTCTTGGCCATAGCATCTCAGCATATTCAGCCAGTGAGCAAAAACCAGTAGAGCACAGGCTAGCACTTTAAACTTCAAAAGGGAGCAATCTGATGGATTTCTTGATTTACTTGCCCACAAATTACAGAAATGTATGACTTTACCTCACTGTGTTAATTAGTTGAATCAAAGCATGTTTTGACAACCAAGGTTTCTAGATCCACTAGTACCAACCAACTAGACACAGATCATTACATCCTATAAACAAGTGTCTAGATTTTAAAATCCTCACCCTTACTGGCTTTAAGCATTTTGATACAAGTCCAAAAGACTGTGGCCTCTAATTCCACTTTCAGGGTTATCTTTGTGCTAAATTCACACTGAATCCTGTCTCAGACATTGCCAAGAAACCTAACTGTAGCTATTTTGCTCAGAAAGTTTTTGGGCTTCATTAGCAAAAAAAATATTTGTTGGAAAGAAAAGTCTGAACAAAGCAACCTGCAAAAAGTATCTGAGTAACTGAATCATTTCCCTATTCTGTCTTATAAATGAGAAGAAAAAAAAAAAAAAAAAAAAAAAAAAAAACAAAAAAAACCCCAAA
>VYXD01010926.1:850583-863188 GCA_013397195.1 Hylia prasina
CCCAAAAAAGAAACAACAAAAAATACACCCAAAAAACCCCACAAAACCAAATCAAACCAAAAGCACTATATAATATAGGTGGGTAAGTCTGGAGTTGCAGTGAAATCTGCTGTGGGCTGGCCAGTAAATGATGCTGATCTTTGTCCCTTGTGCAGACAAGTTCCTTTGAATAAAATGGTGGCCTGAGTTGAAAATCTCCAGTGCAGAGCTTTCCTGACCCACAACCTACAATCATTTCATGAAGCTCTATCAGACCTTATGGTCCACAGTGGCCCACAGCAGTCCAGCTTTGTGACACAGAAATTTGATCTCTTGTCTGACCTCTCTTTTTTTCCTGTATGGTTCAGCCAAGCCTTGATCCTCCTCTGCTTTTGCACACCGTCTTTCCAGGCTCTCTCTCCATTCTCCATATACTAAAACTGAATAAGTTTTGTTATAAGTGATGTCTCACAGAAGTCTATAAACTGTCTGGGTAGGTCTTCTTTAACAGGCAGGAAACATGAAGCAATTACATTTACAGATCACCCTCTTGCATGACCCGGGTTTTTGTGGAAAAGTGTTTGCTTGTTTGTTTGTTTGTTTGTTTGTTTGTTTTTAACTTAGTGAAAACCTCTTTACATGACACTCGTCAAACCAATCCTAGATCCAGGAGCATAAATAATTTATATCCACTTTTATTCTGGCTCCTTTAAGATTCTTTCCCTCAACCAGATCTTCAGCAGGCAGGACAATGCAGCTCAACAGATGAGACATCCACACTCAGGAAGAAAAAAAAATCAGCACTCTAGAGTTGCCTGTCTCCACCAGTCATATCAGGAACCCACGCAAATAGTTTCATCTATTTTCCTAATTTTCAGATGGATAAAATTAGGTAAGTTGAACTGCACCCCTCAAGATGTAGTAAGTGTCACGGAGCTGAGAACAAGTATTAGCCACAGAAAGCCAACAAGCAACCACAAACAGCTGCAATTGTCGAAGTTCAAAGCCTACAAATGCAAAAAATCAGCTGTTCCAGACGGCTAAGGCGAGGAGAGGCTGCGCGGTGGGAGCCCCGCAGCGCTGCTGCTGGAGGATGCTGGAGGACGCTGGAGGATGTTGGAGGAATTCTCAGGGCACTCCCGGGTAGCAGGAATCGGAGCCCAGCGCAGAGCGGGAGCGTTTCAGGAAACCGAAGAGTGCTGGTGCCACCTAGAGGGAATTAACTCGCCTAAAAAGTGGGGAAATCGTCACCGCACACTGTCACACAATTTGCCACAATTGTACAGCACCGGGGAAAAAATCCTAGAAAGAAGGGCTCTCTCTTACTGCTGTGGAAACTATTTACACAATATCATCAGTAGCAGCGCAAGACTTACATCTTCATCACAGTTTAGCTTGAAATTAAAAATGCAGACAGTATATTTAAGACAACCAACTACTGATTCGTCTTCAAACAATTTCCCAGCCACTCACAGCTGTACTCCTTCCCTTCTTCCTCCAATTATCTGAACTCTGAGGAAACAGCCAACAAGCTGACCACACTGGAGGTTGGATCCTGCTTTCCTGGAGCCAGCTGGCACGGAGGGTGCCTTGGGCATCCAGGAAGCAGCAACTATGTGGTCAAGAAAGCCTTGGGGGTGCAACTCCACAGCCCTCTGCAGATCACCACCTTTTCCAAATGATCCATCTGGAGTCTAGTTTCTTCCTGTATAGCTTAAATCTGCTCTGCGTTATAGCAGGAAAAGGGCCAGCATCCACAAGCAAAAGAAGGATCCAAGCACAAACATAAATCATTATAATTCTTTCGTCATTAAATCTGCCACCTACAACCTGTAGGTTTTACCATGATTACAGCAGTGACAATAACTTGCAGGGACACTATGGAGCTTGGGGAAGTGTTGCTGACAGGTGAACACTGTGACCCTTTCATTGTTGACCAAAACATTGTCCACCACAGCACTTTTCTTTAAGCCTCTGCACATGATCACTGCCATGGCTTGGTCCATGGGCACAGCATTCATGCTCTGGCTCTCATTTGCCCCACAGGAAATCCCACATGTCAGCCATGCTGAAGCTGAATGTTAAAATATTAAGGGACCTGTTCTACCTGTTACGGTGTGGCCCTGATATTTCTGAGTCTGTAAGGTTTTCAGCCTGTCAGTGGCTGATTTTTCTTCTTGTTATGAGAACCCAGAGATATTTTGAAAAGAAAATCGTTTACAACAACTGTCCTTGAATGAAAAAATTCTCCCAAGAATTCTTCCCTTGGGAACAAAAATCAGCCACTGACAGGCTGAAAACCTTACAGACTCAGAAATATCAGGGCCACATTACGGCTGCAGTTTTCTCAAACACTAATTCTCACTAATTCTCTCCCTTCCCACCTTTGTGTCCTGGTAGAGTGCAGAAGTGTTGGGCCATGCCTACTAAATCCCTCTTTGCCTGGCTTTGCTTCTAGTAACATTGCAATCAACACACCATGGCTGGCAACACAGCTTGCCATGTAAAATTAGTGCGTCATACACTCATACCCACACATAGAAGATTCCTGGTCTTCATTCCTTAAAACTTAGTTCATGAAAGAGTTATTTGATATTAAGTATTTGGTAGTTCACTGACCTCCATGAGAGTTGTACCTCCAAGGCACTGGGTTGGAAAAATTGGAAGATTATTGAAGTACCAAAAAGTTGATTACCTGTCACCCTAAACAGGAATATGGCAAGATGCACTGCAAGTCTTTGGGTATGTGGGACTGTCCTGCTGGAGCCCTGCTGTTATACACCAGATCCACTCCCCAGCAGTAACATCTAGGCACTCTGGCCTTCACTCTCTCATGGGCACTACAACAACCACATTCCTTATCCTTCACTTTACAAACATCTCCAAAGCCGAGACTCTACAGAAAAATATATCTTGAGTGTCGTGGAAGCCAAAGATCCACTTGAATTGTTGCAGAGCCATACCATACACCCAGCCAGGAGTCTTTAGACCATGATTGCGTGAAAATGGCAACTGCACTGGCCACCAAATTGCTGAGCAAAGCTATTTCAAGTTTTAGAACATTGCTGCTCAGACAAAGGAAGGACTTGCTTTATAGGCCAGACCACGGCTGCCCCTTGTCTTACCTGTCTTGTGGAAGCCATAAAAGGAGCAGACTGCAGAGACAAGGCTGCAACGTGTCTCCTTCTTGTTTCAGAAAGGAGACGAGGCTGAAAAGATGTACATACATCTGCCGGGTTTCAGAGACACACACTGCAAGAGTGGACAATGTCCAGCTGAGGGGAATGTGAGGACAGGGTGCCTCAAGTCAGGACCTGCAGAAGCACATTGCAGCTGTGACCTGCAGGCTGTCACAGACAGCTCTTGTGCCATCACTGTTTGCAAAGCAGGCATGGCTGCTCCCTGCTTACACATGCCCTGCTCTGCCAGAGCCAGTCACCACAGCAGCCCTTGGGAAATGTGGCCATGTGGAATGCAGAGATAAGCACGGCAAGGCTGCTGCTGACTGAGCTCCCCAGCTGCAGGGCTGGGAAGCAGGGATGGTGACACCCCTACCTCCTGCCCAGCACAGCCTGGACGTGCTCTACTTCCCTCTGCTCTCACTAGCTGGGGGATTACCCAAACATAGCCAGCTCCTTCCTCCCAGTCCCCAAAGATTTACACCCACCTGCCTGATATATTTATCTCCTGCTAATTACCAAAACCATTTGGCCATGAAACCCTTGAACCAGATTTAGGTTTCAGTCATACAGAACTGACAAGAGAATTAGAATGAGCACCAAGCATTGACATAAATGATATTGAATTAAACATGTTTATTATAACCTGTCATGCAGATAGAACCAGAGAGTTACCGACACATTTTAGCAGGAAATGTGAACTTCAATGAGTTTTTCCCAAAGCAATGTTACTGACATCATGAGGGCTTCAGCAGTGCATATGCCGCTTTGAAGGATTCACTGGTAAGATTTATTAATAGCAGTCATATCTCAAAATAATCTATACCTCTGCTTAGTAAAGCACATTGGTAAAATATAAAATTTGCACCTAAATGTCCTTCTTGTAGTGAAGGGCCCAGAGCTGAACACAGCACTCGAGGCACAGCCAGTACAGGGGGACAATCACTGCCTGCTTCTGCTTGCTGACACAGGCCAGGATGCCACTGGCCTTCTTGGCCACCTGGGCACAGCTGGATCATGTTCAGCTGCTGTCACCAGCACCCCCAGCTCCTTTTCTGCTGGGCAGCCTTCCAGACACTCTGTCCCCAGCCTGCAGCACTGCAGAGGGTTGTTGTGATCCAAGTGCGGAAGGCAGCACTTGGCCTTGTTGAACACCACACTGCAGGTCTCAGCCCATGGATCCAGCCTGTACAGACGCCTCTGCAGAGCCTTCCTGCCTTCCAGCAGATCAACTCTATCACCCACTTGGTATTATCTATGAACTAATGAGGGTACACTCGACTCCCGCATACAGATCAGCAGTAATGATATTAAACAGGACTGTGCTCAATCCTGAGCCTTGGGGAACACGCCTGGAGACCAGCGGCCACCTGTATGCAGCACCATTCACCACCACTCTCTGGGCCCGGTCGCCCAGCCAGTTCCTAACCCAGCGAAGGGTACACCTGTCCAAGCTGCGGGCTGCCAGCTTTTCCAGGACACTACCGCGAGGAACGGCTTTGCGAGCAGCGCAGCGGCAGGGACAGCGGACAGCGGACAGCCCGCAGCCGCCGCGGCTCCGCAGCGCCGCTCGACCCCACGGGCGCCGCTTTTCCCGAGCACGGGAAGCGGAAGGGACAGCGCCGCCGCCGGGGCGGGGCTGAACGGGTCGGGCCGGGTCAGGGAGAGGGCGGAGCGAAGCGGAGCGGGGCCGGGACCGGCGCCGGAGGAGGGTGCGGGGTGATGCTGGCGGCGCTGGCCGCAGCCTGGTCCCTGCTGGCTGCCGCTTTCCTGGCGGCGCTGCTGCTGCTCCGGCGGGGCCCGGCGCCGCGGCCCGGTGGCGTTGGCCTGGTGATCTCCGGCCTCTTCCAGGACCTCATTCGCTACGGGAAGACGAAGCGGGGGTGCGGGCAGCTCCCGGGCTGGCTGCGGCTCCTGCAGGTGCCCAAGAGGTGAGGCGCGGGTCCTGGCGCGCAGCCATGGCCGAGCGAGTCTCGGTTACCGCAGCCGGAGATCGCGGCAGTGAGCAGCACACGCAGAGAGCACGGCCGAGTTTTACAGAGTTGGGCTCAGCTTTGTTGCAAAGTGTTACTCTGGTTCTGCAGATGGGGAACCGAGGAGCGTAGAGACTGCTAGCGATCATACAGAATCCGTGTGTTCCAAATCAAAATAAAAGCCTAATTGAAGCCCAGTCGCATGGGAGGTCTCCAAAACAAACCTCCCTGCCAGACTCAGGTCAGGCACCTGGGAACGTGGAATCTGAGTAACTGTGACTGTGCAAATATGGTGCAGGTTGACTGTCTTATGCCAATTCTCAGTCGTTGCCTTCTCCCTACAAGGTTTCTTTTTGAAAGGTGCCCATTAATAGCATGGGAACACAGCAGTCTAGACCGTGCATGAACAGTCTCTGATAAGGCAAAAGAACCACTGTGTTGTCGAAATCCATCTCAACAGATGTTTGATGAAACAAAATTATATATGTTTAGATGTTTAATGAAATAATGAAATTAAATGAATGTTTAGTGAAATCATGAAATAAGCCCTCCCCCGCATCACAGCTTTTTATATGTTTCTGGGTTTATATAATATGGGATTTCTTATTTTTTAATCAGCTGATATTCATGACTAGAACTAATCTTTGACTTGAACATAGGCCAGACAGGATCTTGCAAGGCCAGCAGGACAGGACTGGGAGGCTACTTAGCCTGAAGATCTGATCTCCTGTTGTAACAATCTCTGACGCATTTTGTATACAAAGCTTTTAAACCAAATGTTTAAAAAACAAGTTTTGTGACACAGCATGTTATTTATGGAAAGGTTGTAATGTAGTATCTTGGTTATCAGGCTTAGTGATCCAGAAAATATCCAGGGATGTGTTTAAAATGTGCAGTTGACCTTTCTCCAACAGAAGTTTCCCAACACCCCTTCTTAGAGAGATTGGTGTCTGAAGAATGTGCTTTTTCAGGGAATTGGTCTCAAGGTCTCAACATCTACAAACCAATTCTGTTACTTAATCAGTGAATCCATAACATTTCTACCTGAAGGAATAGAGAAGATCTTGAAGATAGCCATCTGAGGTGTTTTCTTTTCATCAGCCTTGTTTCCAGACAAGCATTGTGTTTTCACTAGCCTGGGCTTGTTTTTTCCTTTGCCATTCTGTCTTGTAAAATGTTGTTGCATTTCAGATTGGTTTGGCAAATAATGAAAATTCCTCTCGTTGAGGAGGGGTGGCACATGTACTTACTGCAGTGCTGGTTGGATCTATAGGTCAGATGTATCCCCAGTGTAATTTGGATTGCTGAAAGCTTGAAGGGTGTGTCTCTTTTAAGTCGCCTGGGCTTGTTAGTGTGCTGGTAGCAAAAATCAATGCGTGGAGAAAGTTCCCTGGCAAGTGACAAGGTATGAGTCAACTGAGTAACAGGACTACAGGGAAGGAGCTTGGAACTTGGAGGTGATGGTGAGATTTTATCAATATACAAATTCTGTTTGTCTTAGAAAGTGAGGGAGAGGGGTTAAATTTTAGTTCTGCTGTTGTGAATCAGCAGATGGAATGTTGCAGTTTCTGCTTGGTAGGAGAAGGAACTGAGGATAAATCATAATCTATAGGGAAAGCCAGCTGCTAATGGGCAAGGTGCTCTGGAGCACGCAGGGATCCTCGCTGCTGCTGTGATTCTGACTTGATCTCTTTTGTGCTCTTGAGAGGTACCTGAACTGCTCAGGGAGGGGTCATTTTCATTGGTTTCACTAACCAAGGGTGTTGTACCCCTTCACTGCCCCCAGAGAAGAGTTTGCATGTTCAACAGAAATATGGTCTTACCTTGACTATACAGTTATCTCCTAGTTTTGTACCTATAGTTACATTATCAAGTCAAGGCCATCAGTGTCTTCCCATGGGACATATTTTATCTCTTTGCAGATGTTTCCAGAAGTCCTGATTTTTCTTCATTGCCAGAAAGACTTTTAATTTTAAAGGCAAAAGGAAATACTGGATCACTTGGTTTGAGTTGGATATTATAAACAGCTGTATATTGCTGGACATTGTAAACAGCTGTAGGCTGTTTAATTCAGCCCAGTTACCTGCCTTGACTGTCATGTCTTGCATTTTGGTAATGCACAGTATGCTTTTATAAGTGCATTACAGGGTTGCGAGATTCTTTGTTTTCTTAAAAAACCACACGTGTGGTCTTGCCTTGTAATCTACCCAGCAGTGTTGATGGTCACTTCTTTTTTTCTATATGATTGTTGCAGACCTTGAATTCGCAGAAGGACAAGATGTTTTAATGTAGAGCAGGATAATTACTTCTGAGTTCCTGTGATGAATTTAGAATGTCACATAATGCACCCACTGGAACTGAGAAAAGTGGGAGTGCTGTGAGGTGCAGCAACTTTCAATTAAGAAAACTAATCTGGATGTGCTTTGAGTGGTGTAAATTATAAAGAAAATGTTATGTACATCATGATTAGTTGCAAGCCTTGAGGAATACTTTTGCAATGTGTGGATTACACTGTCTCCTCTTTAGTGCAACGATGGTTAGTAAGGTAAGCTAAATTAGAGGTTATTCCAGGCAACATTTCATTGGGGTAAAATGTGTTAAGGTTATTCCTGCTTGGTACCACTGAAGTCCTGAGTTCTCTACTTGGACATTTGATGTGGCCACCAAAATGGAATGTACTCACCATCAGACTAGTATGTCCTGCAGCTACATTTCCAAGGAATGATGAGAACATTAATGAAAACCGTTTTTTGTTCCCACAGGTGGTTTACTCACTTTTATGTGGTTTCTGTGCTCTGGAATGGTTTTCTGCTGATCTGTCTTTTCCAAGCTGAGTTCCTTGGAGAGTCACTCCCATCATGGATTCAGGACATGCACCATGCTCTTGGCAGAGATTCTCAGAGCAAGGACATGGGCAAGTATTTCAGATATTATAATGTAGCCATATAAATATTAAAATAACTGTATTACCAACACTGTGCTGAATTTGTATCCAAGTGCTACTTCATTGGCTGCTTTTCAGCTTTTGCTCCAAATTACTTTCCTGGTGCACCAAGTACCTTTGTCATTACTGAAGACAGGTATATTTCTAATATATGGATATGATGGCTTTCAGCAGTCCTTTTAACAGAAAGGGCCACTAGCACCTTCTAGAAGAAATCTTGCTCTGGTCAGAAGTGCCTGTACAAATCTTTTTCCCAGTTAATTCAAAACAAGGGTAAAATTCTGCTGTGGGAAGAGAGAACAACAATCTTTTTGAAGCACTGTCAGGGTTAAATTGTTCCTGTCTGTTTCAAAGTTGCTGGTTTTTATCTGTAAGCAGATAGTGAGCACTTCTCTGCGCTCCTGGTTCTCTTGCTCCTTTGGCTGCATAGCTGTCGAAGACTTGCAGAATGCCTCTGGACCAGTGTGTTTTCCAGTGGTGTCATTCATATCGTGCAGTATTGCTTTGGACTTGGTTACTACATTGCTGTTGGCTCAACTGTGCTGTGTCAAGTGCCTACTAATGTCAGGAATGGTAAGTGCCTGCTTAGTTATCATCAAAGATGCAGTTTTGCTCTCATTTGTTTCCATTGTGGCCAATGGTTTCATAGAGGGCTGCTTGTTTGAGAAGTGCGTTAACTGATGAGACATAAAAGTATTTCCTGGCATAGTTCAAAGTAATTACATTTCAATATATCATACAGTCAGCCAGCATTATATGCAAACACAGACAGGGACACACTTTCATGTTAACCATCACAGTTATTTGCTGAAAGGAGATAGATCATATGCTTTGTGAAGAACAGTAATAGGTAGCAGTTCTCAAACTTCAGTTCTCAAACCGAAGAGGAGGTTTTTTTGTTGAAAGCTTTTCTGTAAGGTGAGTCTGCAAGGCTGTCTTGGCCACCTCCTTTTTCTTCCATGGAGAACTTGCCACTGCTCTGCCTTGACTCAGGCAGTGTCTTCTTTCCCTTGGTACTGTAATGTTTCCATCAATACATGAGAAATTTGTATTATATGACTTGTTTCTGCCAACACATTCCATTGGGTCTTACAATTGAGCTGCTAAATCCCCTGCACAGATGAACCATCTGGCTGTAGCACTCCTCCTGTAATTAATTTTTGTGAGGCAGTCATTACCAAGTTTGGTGAAGTTTTTCAAGCACTTTGAATCATGTCAGCAGGGGGTGGTATGTAGGTGTGTGTATGTACATGTATTGCTGTGAGGAAGATGTGTGTGCTTGCATGTTGACCTGAGGCATGACAACATGTTTAATTAGGATAATAATAGTTACAAACAGTGTTGAATGTTGAAGTCTTAGACTACCAATTAGATATCATTGTACATCACACTGTATTTCAAGCTGCTGGATTAATAACTGGATACTTTAGTATGGAGCAGTCAAAGGAAATGAGCTACTAGCTGGGCACTTAAATGATACAGGATTTAAAAGCATCTTTCAAGTAATTAGAGGCTAGAATTTTATAAGACAGTAGCATTTGAAACAATGTGTATAGTGTTTTGGGATGATACTTGGGAAGTTACTTCATGGCCCTATATTAATAAAGCCTGTTTCATTCAGGAAAGAAGCTTTCTGTACAGATCTGCTGGTATCACATTATAGGAGTTATGATGTACATTTGGGCCTCTCTTCACCAACACAGATGCCTTGCAATTCTAGCTGATCTTAGAAAAAGCAGATCAGGTAAGATGTTTCATTTCTGTCAACTGTTTACAGAGGTATTTTTTTTCTGGTTGTTTTGATAGGCTTCTATAGCTTCTAATACCTTAAACACGAGTGTTTCTCAGTTCCTATAGTGTGTAGATTAAATGAGGCTGTTTGGATGGCTGAACTGGGGAGAGGGTTTGGTATGTCTGTATATAGAGTTCTGTGAAACTGAAGATGCAGCTCTATCTTCTAATATCTTAATGATAGACAGTTTCTGTACTCTGTGTTTGCATAGCCAGAGGTGGCACCTTATTTCATTAAGTGGAAAGCTGCCAGATTAGATTGAGCTGGATGATGATGATTAATAAGCATCTTGTTCTGTAATTGTGAGAAGAAGAGTTTGTTTAATTCATCTTCCCAATTAATTTCTTTCTGTTTGCTTGCAGGAAAGGTTGTAAGTCTGAGCCACAGTGTACCTTTTGGAGACTGGTTTGAGAGCGTTTCTTGCCCTCATTATTTTGCAGAGCTCCTCATATATGTTTCTATGGCCATCACACTTGGAATTCACAATGCGACATGGTGGTGTGTAGTGATGTATGTTCTTTTTAACCAGGCACTGGCTGCTGTTTTGTGTCATGAGTTTTATCAGAAAAACTTCAGCTCCTACCCAAAGCATCGAAAAGCATTTATACCACTTGTTTTTTAGAGAATTTTTTCTAAAGTGTCTTCATGCAAAATAGGAATGTAAGAGATTAATGGTTTATTAAAACCAAGGTAAAGTTGCACACTTTCTCTAATTCTACCTCAAAAGCTCATAATTTCATGCATGTAACCAATTAGTGAGGAAATATAAGGTCTCTGCATATCATGCAAGCTAAAAAAGGTTTACTGAAGACCTTAATTCAAAGTGGAGAGATGCTAAGTGTGTCTTTTCTCTTTTATAATGATATCTTATGCATAAAACGCTGTTGTGCAGCAAGTCCAAATTCTTATATATGAAAACTATTGAAAGGAGGGAATCATTTGAACTACTGTATTTCATGTCTTGACTAATATTTAAGCCTATTTCTTTCCAAGTCTCTTTTCTTTGAATCCCTTCAGAGGGAGACAAATTGTGTATCTTTTGGTGCTCCCCTGGTGACAATGAAAACCAGCCACTGCTTTACAACTGTAAGCACAAAAAGTGATGGAGGAGGCTGGGTGGAGGAGTGACTCATGCTCAGCTTTGGAAATAAACAGACCCATTTGCTGCATTATCTCTTCTGCACCAAAGTGGTTTTGTTTATTGATGAAGAGCGCTTTATCCCCAAACTGGGAAAATAGTGGAAGGTTCTCTGACTAAAAAGACAGTAGAAGAGAATTTGCAGAAAATTAATGTTCTTTGTTGTGGTTCTGTTGTCTTTATAGTGGATTATTGAAGTCCCTCGTGTTAGAGGGGACAGCTGTGGAGGATGACCATGACCACAACTACACTGGTTTTTAAACATATATAATGAACATATATAATGAACTGCCAAGGCACACGCAGAAAACAGTACCTGACAAGCATTGCAAAGAAAATCTGTACTGGAGAGATGATGTCACTCAGCACAGGGAGTTTTTTTGCACTTAACTATTGAATATTTTGGTCCTTTTCATGATACTGGTGTGAATGATCAGTTTGTGTGATGCTATTATATGGGTGTTGGTGTTTCAGCAACAGCAAGTTGTCTACTTACGTGCATTATTTTGTATATAAGAAGTATTTTTGTACACTGAAATATATCTTATGAATTGCCTAATTAAAAGCCTATTACACTCTCTCCATTTTGTATGGTTTTTCAAAATTGAGCTGACATGTTTGAAAAACATGAGCAATCACTTTACACAAAATCTTGTGCCACTCTTGGCTGTCGCATCCCTCCATCAACACTCCTGTCATTTCAGTTTACCATGAAATATCAGCAGCCATGTCTACTGCATCTATCTGTATAACTTTTTAAAGTGGTTCTCAAGAGGCTCCTTGAGCCTGTGTCCAAGTGTCTTCTGTTTAAATGGTGTTCCTGTCCTGTTTCCTAAACTGCTCCTCAGGAAGCACATTCCTGTCCTTGCTCTGGGGAGAGCATTGGGGCACATGGCTATCCTGGGGTCCCAGGGGGAGCATCATCTGGAGTGCTGTGTCAAGTTCTGGACTCCTCAGTACTGGAGAGACATGCAGCTCCTGGAGCAGGTCCAGCAAGGGCAACAGAGATGATTAAGGGATTGAAGCATCTCTCTTACACAGGGAAAGGTGGAGGAAGCTGGGCCGGTTCAGCCTCAAGAAGAAACTTCGAGGGGAACTCATCAATATCTACGAGTATCTAAAGGGAGGGCTGGTGCCAAGAGGATGGATTCAGGCTCTTGGTGGTACCAGCCAACGGGAAAAGTGGCAGCGGGCAGAAACTGATGCACAGGAAGTTCCACCTGAATATGAGGAAGAACTTTACTGTGCAGGTGACTGAGCACTGGAACAGATTTCCCAGAGAGGCTGTGAAGTCTCCCTCACTGGAGATATTCAGGAACTGCCGGACACAACCCTGTGCCGTGTGCTCTGGGATGGCCCTGCTGGCGCAGGGAGGTTGGACAGGATGACCGCTGTGGTCGCTCCCAGCCCGACCTGTTCTGTGATTCCGTGCTCGGCGTTCCCTGCTGGGGTCACGCATACACCGAGCGCTGCCGTGCACTTGGCCACCAAGGAAACCGAGACGCGTCAGGGCCGTTCCTACGCGGATTTTTTTGCCGCCTTACGCAGCCCCTCCCCGGCCCTCCCGCTGCGCCCTTTCCCTGCCCGTAAGCAACTCCGA
>VYXD01010926.1:863249-880981 GCA_013397195.1 Hylia prasina
GGCCGCGCCGGCTGCCAGCGCCGTGCCCCCCGCGGCAGCGCTCGGCCGGCGCCGCGCTGCGCCTTCCGGAGGCCGTCGGGCTCACAAACTCCTCGCTTTTAGAGGAAAAAAGGAGAGTTGCAGGGCCACCGCATCCTCCCCTTTTTCTGCTAAAAGAAGGACATCTATGTCCGACATGGGAAAGGGGTCAGTGCACTCTTTCTCCCGCAGAAGCAGCTGAAAGCAGGCTTTGTTGCTACTCCAAAGCTGCCAGGGTTTGTTATTGTTGTTTTGATTTGGTTTGGTTTTGTTTTTTTTTTCCTGTCGACGCTTAATACCAATTCCTTTGCGTTATAACTTATTAAACAGTGTTCTCGGTGAGAGGGTTCTAGTTCCACTGATCACACAGCGGCATGGAAGAATTACTGACATGTGGTTTGGTGTAGCACATCGAGCGCGGCAGGTGTCATACACCCAAACCAGAAAACATAGAGTGGTGCAAAAGGTGAAGGGGCTCTGGGAAGTCACAGTGTATCACACTGAGTGGGAGCTAAATATCGACACCAGAAAACTTGGAGCGCTGCTGAAAGTGGAATGCTGGGAAGCCGTCGTGTCAAAACACGCTGCGGGCTGTCTCTGCTGGTGGATGTGCTGGAACAAGCTTTCTCAGCCATCCCTGCTCAGGGATGTGAACGTCGGTATACAGATCTTGGGCCTTGCTTTTGATCATAGGTACATTACTGTGTGTAGAAGCAAACACTTCGGTGAGTGAGTGGGAACTGGACTGTGCTGGTCTGGTTTCACCACCGTATAGTCTCAAAGTTTGTTTTCAACAAACATCAGCAAGTTCAGATGAAGCACAAATCTGGCACAAAATTTGGCTTGAGCTCTAATGGAAAGAGGAGAAATGTAGGCTAGATATTAGGCAGAAATTCTTTCACGTGAGAGGGGTTAGGCACTGGTACTGGCTGCCCCGAGAAATTGTGGGTGCCCCGTCCCTGAGGTGTTCAAGACCAGGCTGGATGGAGCTCTCAGCAATCTGATCTAATGAAAAATATTCCTGCCCATTGGAAGAAACTTAAAACTCGATGATTGCTAAGGTCCCATCCAACCCATTCTATGAATCTATAAAATTTTAAGGTATCTGAGATGCAAAGATCTTGCAAGGGAAGAAAACGATCCTCACCATTTTTGAATGGGCTTCTTTTTTCCCTAAGTCACAGTCATCCAGTTTCATTTTGAAGCACCTATTAATATTTAAAACTGTTCAAGATTAATGTCATAAAATAGGTAGGGATTTTAAAGACAGCAATATTAGACCTGAGCTGACCATGTTTTGTTGTAATGGTGGTTTTCATGTTCTGGTAATAGTGAGCATGGTGAAGTAATGTTTTAAATAATCAGCAAGATCTCATCCTCTTGCCCAGTTCCTAACTGGCAATTTGAGGTGCCTGGAACTAGTTAACTATCATTAACGAGCATGAGAGATGTATCTGCTTAAAATGTCACTCTGCACAGGATGGTATGAAAGGAGAAATACGAGGCTTTGTATTTCTCTATGCTGAGCATTCAAGCCTAATTGACGGGTCTTTAGGATTTGTTTTGTCTGTTTTCCTTACAGAAAGGCTCCTCACTAGTTGCTCCAGTCCACATTGTCAGTGAAGAGTCAGCTGACAAGACTAACTTGGGCTTTATTCATGCCTTTGTGGCTGCTATATCGGTCATCATCGTGTCGGAGCTGGGGGACAAGACCTTCTTCATCGCGGCCATCATGGCCATGCGCTACAACCGTCTGACCGTACTGGCCGGCGCTATGCTTGCCCTGGGACTGATGACATGTTTATCAGGTTAGCACTCTGGTTTTTTCCGTTTCTTTTTGCCTCTTAAGGAGTCACAGGTATGTATTTATCAGTAAACCTTAGTTGGAATGCAGGTAATACATATGTGCAGTTTTCTGTTTAGAGGAGAGTGTGAAGCTTTTCCTGTGGAGCATGGAATTTCAGTATCGAATATTTAGGCTCTTTCCTATGATGAAGTCTTTGTGTTCCCTAGGCTTCAGCTGGAGTTTAAGGAAGGGGAATGAGATGGAGAGCCTAAGCACTTCCTTTTATTTTTGGACTTTTCTTTTTTTTTACTTTATACTTTTTTACTCTTTTTTTTTTTTCCGCTATTAAATTAGTGCGCCTAGAGGGAATGTGGGAGTGGCTTCTGTTTTTCCTCCTAAGGCAAACGATTCTTTATGTGATGACACATTTTCCTCATCTGACTTGTATTCCTGCACACATGGCTGTTTGGATTTGTGCTGGGAACTGCGTAAGTGGAAGATGGAGGGGAGGGAGTGGGAAGTAAGGTATCAAGTGGCACTTGAGCAACCTGTAGCCCTGGGCACTTACATAGCTTTGATTGTAAAATGGAGCAGCCTTCAGGTAGGTCAGATGCAGCACAGAGTTTGTCTGTGTGCTCATTTCTAACCATGCTCATTTCAGAAATACTTGAAATAGTGGTGATTGGTTTATATACTGGAGACAGCCAGTTCACTGGCACAGGGTGCTTAGCAAGCGTTTCTGTGAATGATTTTTGGGTGTGTAACTGTTGCTGTGTACATCACCGCTGTGATTATTGCAGTTTTAGTTAGAGCAGTTTCCACTTGCATTGTGTGTAAATTCTCTTGCCCATTATGGCTCTCTTTTTCTATACAAATTCTTTCTTCAAATCTTTCTTAATTCTTTCTCATAAAAGCTTCCTTTTCTGCTTTCATTCCCCGGTTTAGAGGTTCCCAATTATTTCTTCTCTTTTCAGAAATGAACTTGTTCTATTGTTGGGTTCTTCCTTCCCCACACCATTTCCTTCTCCTATCTCTCGCCCTTGTTTTATACAAGCTGAGTTAGGAAATTCTGGGGGGAGGTTGCCCACCTTCATTTCATGAAGACATGCTCATTTAAACCCATTAGTTCTAAGTAATCTTGGGATATTTTTTCAAGCTGTGCTTGACAAAATAAGCTGTCTTACAGTTCTGATTATTTCACTATGTCTATGCTTATATATGTAAGAAATGCTAAGAAAAATATAGCTTTTTTGTCTAGCTTTCTTGCATTGTTTTACTGCAGTATTTTTAGTCTTTTTAAAGAAGTTTAGTTCAACTCCTGGTTTATTAGCTTTGCAAATAGTACTGCTATTTATGTATGTATGTGCTGTGTTTAAGAGTAATAAGGCTGATTAATTCTAGTCTCATTCTTACTTCTAGTAGTGGCAGTGCAGAATTATTTCTAGGTCATGTAGTAACTTCTGAGTGCATTTTTCAACTAAAAAGGTGTGTACACAAAAGCACATGTGCTAATATGCTTCCTTTTAGCTAATTGCACGTGGAATAAAGTAGCAGAAACACTTGTGAGTGCATGGTCCAAGCAACTTTAAATATAAGGTGTGGACTTTTTATTTCTTTCCTTTTACATAGGCCTTTTTCCATAAAAAAAAATGCTAAGTGGTCTTACTTTGTGAAAACTAAGTACTTTGTCCTGCATACATATTTCTTGTTTAAGAACTAGTTTGATCACCCTTAATACCTCTAAAAGACATACTGTGAAGGTTGCTTTTCAGTCCGTAAGTGGGATCTGCCTTTGAAATAAAGGGAGATCAAAGTTGGTCACATTGTGTGTATATGGGGAATATGGGGGACAAGGGAACAGTAATGTGCATTTGGCAAAGGAAGACAGACATGGATTCACTCAGCTGGATGATTTGTAGATATGCCTAGTAGATTTACCTTGTTGAAAATCTTATTCTAACTTTATCTGATAAATGAAATGATTGGAAAGAGATGCTATCCAACATGTAAATGGAATTAACTGGGGTACACTGACTAATCTAACACGATTACAGATGGTAGTTTCATGGTGTGCAGGGAGAAGGGCAGGACTTGCATTGACCTTGATGGGAAAGATAATGTTGTTTGGACTGGCTCTCAGGAACAGCAGCACCTCAGCTTTGGCTGAAGTACACTGTCTGTGTCTTAGTGGACTTCATTCTCTGGCATGACCAGTAATGGCTGGAGTTTCGAGCGTGTTATCTTCCAAAAACACAGGAAATTATACAAAACTAAGAAAAGGTGCAATATTTATTTATCAGTGGATATTTGGATTGCAGACTTTGCTAGCAAGCATTTCTCAGATGTGGGGAAAACAACTATGATCTTCATGCTTATTTTTTTAAATGACACATTTGTTTTCTTTTCAGTTTTGTTTGGCTATGCCACCACGGTTATTCCTCGTGTGTACACATACTATGTGTCAACAGCACTGTTTGCAATCTTTGGCATCCGAATGCTTCGGGAAGGCTTGAAAATGAGTCCAGATGAAGGTCAGGAAGAGCTGGAGGAAGTTCAAGCAGAAATTAAAAAAAAAGATGAGGAAGTAAGTCATAAAATTGTGTTAGTTACTGCTGGTGGAAGAATTACAGCTTGTGAAGCTGCAGAGCAGCACTGTCATGTTTGGGGTGTTCAGCTCTATCTGTGACTGATCAACTGGCACAGAAAATGTGTGGTAGATGGGATGGAAGTGGACCCTGGGGCCTCTTTCAGCAGGTGATTCCAGTCCTGTGGCAAGCCTGGCTTCTTAGGAGAGAAGGGACCTTCTGCTTAGCGTGGGTGTTTTTGACGTGTTTTTAATGCATTGCTAGCAGAGAGGACACCAAGAGTTTATTCTTGGCTCTACTTTTATTTCTTTTTATGGTCAGACACTTTATTGGTAAGCAGTACAAGATGAACAATAATCAGAGGTTAGAGCTGATTACAGCTATATATATGTGTGTATATTTCCCCACACATACATGTGTGCATATACTTAGCTACTTTTTTTTGTAATGGTGACTGTATAAATATGTTGATAATGCAGCAGGCAGTGGCTAATAACATTCTAGAAACTAAATGTCTAGTTTTATTGTTAAGTGTTTCATTTGGGTTGTTTAGGTGACATTTTTAATTTTATGATTATTTCTTGCTTTTTCCCCCTTGACCTCAACAGCTTCAGAGAACTAAACTGTTAAACGGGCCAGGAGATGTGGAATCTGGGCCAGCCACCACAATACCTCAGAAGAAGTGGCTACACTTTATTTCACCAATCTTTGTTCAAGCTTTCACATTAACATTTTTAGCAGAATGGGGCGATCGTTCCCAATTAACAACGATAGTTTTGGCTGCCAGAGAGGTGAGTGTTGCAGAATCCCTGCTGCTCCTTTGCCTTCTTTGTGTTGCCCATAGAGAGGTAAGAGACAAAATACTCTTGCAGGAGGTATCAGATTCACACCTGCTGCCTTGATGTGCCTTATGTAGTTTGTGTCAAGACCTGACAGTAAATGCACTGAAGCTCTGTGCAGTATTAAAACTACTGTTACATGATTGGGACTGCACTGGCATTTCTGGAAACATCTGCTTTATGTCATGCAGCTGAAATCAATTGGGGTTTGTTACAAGGTTGAGAGATGTTACAGAAGAGATGTCTCTCTGCTCTTTTGGTCATTCAGTTTTCACTGGGTAACTTTAAAAGATACTTCCATTCCATCAAGCTTAAAATTGTTCGAAAGATACCTCTTGTTAAAATATGAGTTAATGTGATACAATGTATAGAAGGACAATAAACTCTGAACTGCTGGGTGTCACAACAGGACACGGAATGGAGGCACAGCACACAAAGTGAGCTCCAGAGGCAGGAAAGAGAAAGGTTATTTACAAGTAGGGTTTTTATAGTTTTCCAGGGATTGTCTCTGGGTTGGAGGGAGAAGTTGCCACCTCTCCATCCGCACTGGCAGAGACAAAAGTCCATCAAAGGTCTCTCCTTGGGAGAGGAATGTAAACAAAGATTGTTTTTCCTACAAAGTCTTTGAAAGACTCTACTTTCACATGTAAATGTTCGAAAAGTTTTAGAAAAGTTAAAAAACTCCAAAGGTTCTCAGAAGGCTTTAAAAATTCTCAGAAGGCTGTAGAAATTCAGGGTGACAGCTGGGCACTAAGTGATGCTGTAAATTAAATTATATTCATTGTGGTGATTGGAGTGTATATAACTGCATTATTAAAGGAAGATGAAGGCTTATAGTCAAGCTTTTAATAAACATAAGTAGCTTGCCTGTGCTCTTTCATGCATTGAGATAATTTACATTTTTTTCCCCAGGACTCATGCTTCTTTCAGGTGCACTTTCAGACGTTCCCTAGGGATAAATCAGGGCTGTGTAATGAAGGAGAGTGTAACCTGCAGGAACCTCTTGTCTCTGTTACAATGTAGGGAAGATGTTTAGAGCTAACAGCAGGAGAGGATTATCTCATTGTTCTTGGGAAAAAAGGAAGCACTACAGCCTCTGCCCAATTTGCTAGGCAAGTTGCTTAAGTCCATCTTTTTACAGGGGATTGTTGACTTCTGGTTGGCATTTCCTAAGTGTCCCCTTAGAAAGTGTCTGTCAGACTCTTTAGTCTGGTTTGTGAAGTGCGGAGCATTGTAGTTAAAGCCTCTGGGCTGTACCTGTAGAATATGAAATGTTCATAAGAGTGCTACCAAACAAAAAATGAATTGAAGGTATCTTGATACTGGCTTTCAAAATCAGTGAATAATTATGATGGAATGGGGGGATGAGATCCCCCCTGTGCCAGTGAGGGCTGTATAGGTAATTGCTGGCTTTGGGGATATCCAGGGACTCTGGGTCCTGATCCTGGGGGCCTGCCCAGCTTCTTCCTGCACTTCTTGGTGCTTTCCAACCTGCCAACTGCTTGGTGACACCACCTTTTCTGCTGGCTTGTGGTTTTGGTTCTTGTGAGCCAGTGCGTGTTGTCTTCAAACCACAGAATTTCTTTAGCAGTTTTACTGTTTGCCTCTTTGAGATTTCATGCATCCCTCAGGTGATGGCAGCAGCTTTTATTTTTTTTCCTCTTGGAACTAAAAGTGTCACATAGAGATGAGCAGAGGACATATGCTGTCCTTAACTGTGTAATTTCTAAAAGAGATCTGAGAAACCTCTTTATGTAGTACAGTTCTTCACACATTGAGGAGCTGCTTGTTACTCAATGATGTGGAAAGCTGTTGTTGACAGTGAATTATAAAATAATTTATTATTCTCTGGACTTCAGGTCTCTCAGGCGTCCCTCTTTGGATGATGGAGTGGGGCAGAGTGTAGAGCACAAGTGGGTGAAGCAGGGCAAAGAACTTGGAATACTGTAGCTGCTGAAAACTTTTAATTTGCAGTTCAGGGACTTCTTTCTTTCTTTCTTTATAGATAAGTTGGCGTTCTTCCAGCTGATGCATATTGTGTTTCTCAACAGCTGCCACCTTCCCTCTAGAGGTTGCTTATAGGTTTAACTACAGCAAAGTGATTTCTGGATCTATAATTAACAACCTAATGATGCTGCTTGGCTGAAACATGCTATGTGCTCCCGTCTTAGGCTGGATTTAAGTCTGTCTCACCAGCTGATGTTCACTATTACTGGTCTTTAAGACAGTGCTGAACAGCAGAGCAGAGGAATTACCAGACAGTATCCTCCATGCTCGCAGTCTGCACCCAGGGAATCAAAGCACTGCTCCAAAGTTGTTGTAGGACTAGTGTGTTTTTAACAGTGCCAATTTATCCCTTTGTGCTTTTCTTTTTCCCCCTTAGGACCCCTATGGTGTGGCAGTGGGAGGAACAGTGGGACATTGCCTATGCACTGGTTTAGCAGTTATTGGAGGGAGAATGATAGCACAAAAAATTTCTGTTAGGACTGGTAAGTGAAGACTCACTCCAACGTAAAAAATGCGATGTTGGTAATTTTTGTGGTGTGAAGAGCTGCATGCTTGGGAACATGTTTCTCAAAACTTTTGGAAAACCCATAAAAATGGTGGTTTGTTTTGGATTACTTGGGGATTTTTGAGTCTGTTTTACATCCCACGTTTTGCTTCACTACTAGCTACTCCTTTTAGGAGACCAAAGGAAGGAAATACACTATTTTAAATGGTCAGTATTTATTGTTTGACAGTGGATAATAGAAATTCTGTTGCAATTCTGAGTCTAGAATGTAAGGTGAACAAGAAAACTGCATCCTAATGACTTACACCAGCCATTTAAAAGCCATAACAGCTGCTCTGTGTGGCATAAATGTTTCTTTAATCAGACCTAACTGCAACAGGCAGGACCAGTAAGGTTATTGTTTGTAAACAACAGTTGGGTTGTTTTTCCTTAACTTAGGTTGCAGCTTGCTTCCACTGTCAGTCCAATGATGTGGTGAGATTTCTTGCTCCCAAGAATAATGCTGTGAAGCTGTTTGTTATATATGTTCATTCAGAATATTTGTTCTGTAGTTGCAGAGGTGGTAAAAAACAAACTTCACTGCCAAAAGTGAAACATGCACTCTGTTGTGTTTGTTTGCCAAGGAAATTGATGACAAAATGCTAATTAACTGGCTTCATGTGCTCCTAGCACAGTGTGGATCTTAAGCACAGGAATAGCCTTAGATTAAACCAAAGATCCTTCTAGGATGTTAGTTTGTTTAAAGAGTCAGGGAACATACACAGTGGTGCTTTCCCAGAATTGTCCCAGCCTCTAGCAGATGGTGGCCATTGCAAGCAGTTAATATTTTTGATAATTTCTCTTTCCATACGGTTGCCTAAAATGTGCAACAAAAGCTAATTATATGTCAGTCCCAATTGATGGCTTGCTCTGGCCTGAGAATATTCTATCCTGTTTTGTGCCATACAGCCAAATACTCAACAGCAGGTGTTAACCTGGTTTATACTGGCTCAAGTAATGAGTAAAACAAAGCTTTCTTCTGTGGGCCAGAATATATTCTTGCAGATGCAGTTAGACCGTGGGTTGGCACATGGGCATCCCAGCACTGAGCTAGAAACAACATCCACTGCTTGTAGCATGACTTTTTAAGTAAGGTTATTTGGGAATCAGGCATTTAAAAAAATACAAAGTCTGTAATGTGTCATGGAAGATAATTACCTTTTGATATCTAATTTCTTCTTGTTTTGTGTTTTCTTTTCAGTGACAATCATAGGAGGCATTGTCTTCTTAGCATTTGCATTTTCTGCACTATTTATAAGTCCAGACTCTGGTTTTTAAAATTTTTCATTGCTGTAAAAAAACAAGGATTGGAAGCATCAAGCAGTTATCCTTGTGCATTTTTGTATATAATGTACAGAATTCTAGTCAAACAAGTGCTGAAGATGAGACACTGAACTTTTTATAGTGGATGATTCATGGGACTGATGCATTTATGGACAGCTTCTGCAGTGGAGATCTGCTTATTGTCTGGTTTGTTTGTGCTGTGGTGCCTGCTCCCACGGTGGGATTTGAGTAGTTTTCTCACTTGCTGGACCTGGCTCAGCTGAGTTTAAGGATCTACTCTCCGAAGTAGTGAGAATTCCTCTTTTCTTCCTTCAATACACACAAGCACCTTTCCTGTTTTTTCAAGAGCTGATTCTTCAGGCCTTTTGAACAGACTGTGTTAAGGAGAAAACTGCTGGCTCCCACCTCCAAAGATGGTGCACCTGAGGCTGGATAATCTAAGCAACAAGAAACCTGGGAGCAGTTCCTATGCCATCCAGTGGCTGAGCCAACCAACAGAGAATGTTATAAACTTAGTTTAGAGGGAAAACTTCTTAATCAGGGATTTTCATCAGGAAATTGATGTGGGGTGATTAACAACCTACTGTGTTCAATATGCAATCTGGCTGGAGCTAGTCTTATTTGACTTTTTTCTGTTTTTTCTTTATTTTTTTTTATATAATATTAAGGTATGCAGAAAGTAATGAAGTGGTCCAACTTAACCATGTTCTATTCCCAGGACTGAGCAGTAATGGAATTCTTAGGTTTAGATGTGTTCCTGATTTTTCTTTTTAGGAATAGAGATGTAATCTGGCAGAGTATTAATAAAACATAGTGTCTCCATCTGTGTTATTTTCAGTTTGTTTTTGATGGCTGCTGTAATTCCTGCTACTAAGGTTTACCTAGTGATTATGTATATATGAGGAAAGTTTACTAAATTTATTTTGGTTATTGATAAATGCCAGTGTTATAAAGCCTTTGAAAATGTTGAGCACTGAAGATACATGGGTTGAAGAAATACATGTTCATCTCTGTTCTCCAATGGTGATTTGGATTCTGAGCCTGTATAACCCACGAAGATCTACCTTGTAGCAGTCTTGGAAGATAGAAGACGTGGTTTCTAATATTATCAACCTGCCTTTTTTGAAGCTGAAGTACTATGGAGCATTACAGATTTGACCATTCCATTTGTAGATCAGAAACAGAGCAGACCCCAATCCTTCTCTTAGGTTTCTCTTTCCAGAAAACCTCTCAATGCCACATTTCTTAAACTCTTCAGACCATAGCAGTGCAATGCCAGGCATGCACAGTGGTATGAAAACAGGCTGCCATTTCAGGCTCCAGGTGTACATGCTCATGTCTTGGCCCAAAGGAACTGTATGGGTTTGGGGGATTTTTGGGTTGTTTTAAGAGGGTTTGTTTGTTTTTGTTGGGGGTTTTTTGTTTTCTTTTGAACCAAACTTTGTAGCTAAAACCTGTAGCCTCTTCTTTCCCACAGTCTGAGGACCCACACTGTCCATAATGAGTTTCAGCTCCTGTAGGGAGTGCATTTGTAGCAGAGGTCATGTTAAAATGGGACAGGAACAGGGATCTGCAGGGAAGAGTCTAAACTTCTAACACTTCATGGGACAACTGCATGTTTTAATCAGAAGTGGTGCCACTGGACATTCATACAGATCCATCCCAGGCAGGGTAACTGGTGCCACCTGATTTTTTTTAGGAATAGAAATGTAATTGGGAAAAGACATGGAATTTTTTTTTCTCAAAATCCAAAAAGCCAACCCTGTTCACCATGTGCTAATTGTAGAAGCTTTCCAAAGTTCGTGTGTGCTGCTTATTGCTATTTTTGATATGAAAAGCTACGATCACAGGATCAACAGAAGAATGAAGCTCTTCAAGAGGTTGGTTGTAGAGGTGAGCATTATACCACTTCTGTATTTTAGTATTACAAACGTATACAGATGCCAAGTACTGCTTTTGACCAGTCAGAGCAATGTATTTGGCTGCTAGCAGGTTAATTTGAATAGTGCTGTTAGATTAGCTTCCTGATGTTTGTTGGGATTTTTTTCTTCTTAAAGCACAAACACTGACTTGTTAGAAGTCTAGCATGAAATTAGGTAACTCGTGAAATTTTAGTAAAAGCTTTGAAATGTGCTTTAGTAGCTGCATCTAGTTAGAGTGACATAAGGTTGTCAAGTGCCTGTTGGAATTTTTCAGTTTAAAGAATCAAGTTGGGACTTAAGGAAAGAGTGTTGAAGGTGACAGAGGGATGCAGTGACGTATTCTTAGCAGTGTCTCAAAGGACTTGCACCCTGGCCAGCTCTCACCTGTTGGCTGGTTCAGGGGCTGGGATTTTAGCAGTTTTTATCAGACTTGTCATTGTAGCACATTGCCAGTGGAGAAGGTGTGCTGCTGTTCTGTCCCAAAATACCTGGGTACTTGAGATATAGGCAATATAGTGTATGGGCATAAGGTAACCAGCTGAAGCCTTGATTGCTACAGTTCTGTGTGCTTTCTTTTCTTTTGTAGCTGGACAATGTGAAATGCAGTGAGTGAGAGCTTAGCTGTTGAAGGGAGGGCTGTGCAAACCATTGTGTTAGCAACATGGGAAATGGGCAACTCTCCACCACAGGTTTCAAACCATCCATCCTGCAGCTCTCCCTGCTGGGGTGAGGTGCAGCTGATTGCAGCTGCTGCCAAAGGAACCTCAAAAGCAGCATCTAAAGCAGGAATTTACAGCTCTGACTGCACATTGCACAGAGCAGAGGTTTGCAAGTGCACACTGCCAGCACTTCCTCACTTCCAGGCAACAGAAGTAAAATGGAGATGATGGTCAGTTCTACTGGGATGGAAAGTTCTGAAATTTTTACAATGAGAAAAGCTTGTGATATTTTCAAAGGTGCCTTATTCCCAATCCTTAGATCAAGCCTGTCTCATTACGCTGTATATGGCAAAGTGCAAATAGCCAAGACTTAAGGTAAACTAATCTTCCATCCTGCCAGGACAAAGTTTTTCAAAGGAAACTTCAAAGTACAGGACCAGGTCACCAGCAAGCCTGCTCTTCCTAGGGTAATGCCAGCAGGTGTGTGTGTGCTGGGCTGGTGCCGGGGCTTGCTGTTTTGAGATCTATGAGTCAGACATCAAGTTGGAAAACCTGGAAGCAAGAGAGAGGCTGTGTTCCCTGAGCACTGCAAGAGGCAGCCTGCTGCCATACAGGCTGTCCCTCACCTCAGCTGCCCCTCCAGCTCAGGCTGGCTCTGGAACACTGCCACCAGATTCACGTGAGCAGTTTTGTTTCCAGAAAGAGGTTGGTAGTTCAATGTACTTCCATGTTTGTCCCCAATAACTCTATTTAAAAAACAAAATCAGATCTTGAATAAAGAGGATCAGACTTTTCATCCTAATATAATCCGAGTTATCCTTAATTTCCAGAGCCATGGAAATGATGTAATGGCACTTGCTGTATGGACGTGGCATTTCTCCAGAGATGGCCTTTTGTGGCCCCTGAAGTCAGCACCCTTGGCAAGTTACAGCTGCAGGCTTCTGCTAAAGGAGTTGCTATAGTTCCTTTCCATAGCATTTCCCATTGACATGGGCATGTACAAAGCTGTGCATTTCCTTGGGATTACTTCCATTGACTTCCCAAGGGACAATCCATTTGCCAAAGGGTCTGAAAGTGATGGTGTGCTACAAAGAATGCTGGTAAGGCTCTTGCCATTGTATGTTACCCTGGAACAGCTGAAATCTGGAATTTATACCACTAATGCCTGGGAGTCAGAAGTGCAACTAACCTTTGGATTGCTAATCTTTACAAGTACTTAACAGCTTCATTCTCATATAAACATGGGTCTTGTTTTCAAGCTTGCATGACAGCAAAATGCCATTTAACAGACTTGCTTGAGGTGTGGCAGCAGCTGTAATTACCACTCTTCTTTTTGATGTTTATGAAAAATATACTGTTATTTCCAAAGTTCAATTTTAGGAAAACTGAGTCTTGCTTGCTGCATGCTCTGTCTTATCACTGATGGGTGGTGACAGTTCGTAACTATAGCTACAGCAGTTCTATAGCTGATTTTGTTTCACTTCGGGGGCACAGGGGCCTCATGGCATATAGAAGTAATATAAAATTTGCACAAGTATTATTTAATTCTCAAAGGCAAAAGATCAGTATCTTCCTCTGGGCATCCGGTGTGATATTACAGAAAAAAAAGAACTGCAGACTGTAAAAAGGGCTAAGTGTATTTATCATGTTCTCCAGGCATTCACTTTCAATTACCCAATTTTCTTCCCACCCTCCTTTCCCTGAACATTTAATTCATTTGAAATTATTAATGTTCACACTTTGATCAGTGAAAAGAGGGTCAGGCCACCCTGACAGGTTACATACTATCACACAGCTCTTCCAGACAGGAGCTACATGCTCTCAACAAGTTGTGCTGGCAGCTAAATGCAGGTTTCTGCTTCCTTGCTCAGTGGCACAGCCAACATTTCAGACCTCTACTCCTTTAAAAATACTATTCCTTGACATTTCACCAGCAGAAGAAACAGTGCCAGTGCCCAGTGGAGGGCAGTGGCACCAATTTAAATAGAGGGGTGTCTTGCCCATGACAGAAAGTGAGGGGAGGGCTCTGCCCATCCAAACCTGCTGCAGTGCTGCTCCATCCTTTGGCAAGAACAGGGACTGTAGACATGAAGGTACGAAAGCAGTTTTAAGTTGTGCACACTCAATCAAATACTATGTGAGTAAAGTCCAAGATAGCAATGTAAATACACAAATCAGAGGTCTCTAGCCTTTAGAGTGGGGCATCAGTTTATAAAGAGATACAGAGAGAAGACAAGGAAAAAATACAGTATGCATTTTTACTGAAATCTCACAAGTCATTTGTCTGGGTAGGGGAGAGAAGATAAAAGTGACATCAAGCAACTTCTCACAAGTCAGTTCTGTGGGTGGGGAGAGAGTGCCTTTGGTACAGTCGTGGGAAGGGTAAGAGCGCTTCACTGTGAAACTTGGATAAAACTGACATCAAGCAACTCAGAGAAAAAACCTCTAGAACCTTAGAAGCTACAGAAAGCAAAATTTTAAATGAGTTACATTTATTCAGTTAAAAAATTGACAGTTAGTAATGGTCACATGAACACCAGGGAACTGTATCTACATTTCCTGACGTCAATATGAACGGCACTAGGGTTTTCCTGTTTGTTTTCTTTTACGTATATAAATCTAATGCCAGTTAAAAAAATACAAAACAAAACTGAAACCCAAGACACTGTGAAATCAACACTGCTTAAAAACTCAAAATTCAATCTGATATATTTGAAAATAAATATTTTTTACCGTTCTTGTTAGAAAAAAACAACTCACCAACTGCTTTCAAAGCAGTTACATCTTTAAGACCATTCCCAAAAGTGTTTCATAAATAATTACCCATTGATTGATTGTCTGTTAATGCAGCATCTCTCAGTCATAGCTGGGGTCTCTGTTATTAGGCCATAAAGTATTGTTTTCAGACACAGTGTTTTGTTCCCCCCTCCCTTCCTTTTTATTTAGGTATACTTTCTTTGAATATAGCATATCATGCTGGCAAAATTCATGCAGATGGCATAGCATGAAATATCACAGAGTTTTAAATCACCTGTTTAAAAAAGACAAAAAAAGAAAAAGACAAGGAATGTAGTGTTAAAAATCATGGTAGAGAAAAAGCAACTACCCAGTCTCAAGGACAACCAAGACAATTTCAAATGTTCTCTCACAGTTGTCTCATCTACTATGATTTAAGTATGTCTTTTTTAATCCAAATTCATTTCATTCTCTTCAATTTTTTCCACCAGGGATAAGTAAAAAAATAAAAGGTTAATTATTAAAACTAGTCTCTTTTCCCTTTTAATCAAAATAACCATTTTCCAGCCCTCTGACTGTACATCTAATTTTAATAATTATTTCAAATAGAGAAGCTTATGAATCTGACAAGTTTGACATCTCCTGATGCCATGACATTTAAAACACTCATAACAATACCTGGGTTAAATCTCTGAAAATATAAATGATTCTTGAATTGACTTTAACATTTGATAAAGGCCACATCTTTAAACCTTCAGAACATTTTCACACAATTTATAATCCTAAGGGACACTTAGAATTATTGAGCAGGCAAATGAGCCTCCAGATGATTCTCTCTCATAGGCAACGGTGCAACTTAAAAAGCCTCCTTCCAAGGAAGCTATCATCCCTAATCCCTTCCCCTGGCCCTATAACACAAAGGCAACTGGTTTTAGAAGCCTTTTTAATCCTGCACTTTAAACCTCAAAGGATCACCATAATAAAGAAACATTTTCCAGAAATGTCTCTCCTGACAGTTTTATCTGTTCTTCCTCGATGCGCCCCCTTTTTAACAGTTTCACCGACTAAAGAAATAAACTGTTTTTCAAATAGTCTTTTCAGTAAAGTGCTTGTTATTACTCAAAAAAACCCAAAAAAACAAAAAGAGAAAGTGCTATTTAAGTCTTAAGATAATTTCTTTTTCCTGTGAAAAACTGCCTGATATATCTTTACTTTATTCATTTTTACATAAAGCTGAAATGAAACCTATTTCTTGTAAGGATGCTGGGTTACTAATTTTGGTGTTTGGCAGTAGGCAAGATGCCCACGGAAGGTGGTGACACACTGGAACCATAGTGCAGAAGGTAAACCTTCTAGATGAAGTGGAAGGCATATGGAGAGCTCCTACTAGAATCGTTTCATATTTATATACAAATATAATATATATTAAATATAATATAAAAATAGCTATATTCTTTTTTCTCTCTGAAGTTATCCCAGACACTTTTCTTCAAAGCCACACCCATTGCAGACAATGCCTGTCTCCTAAATTCTGTGCAAATGCATCCTTTTTACTCCATTATGTATCACCAGCCCATTTCTTCACAAATACAATTCTCCCCTTAAAGACTCCTTCCCTTCTGTCAGAGTTGTTCTGCAATATTTCTGCTCCAGGTGATGCTTCTGCAGCATCACAGCATTCACTGTCGTGCTATTTACCAGGATGTTGCAAGTAAGTCTTGTTGTAGTAAATGAGTCAGGCAGAAGCAAAAGGCTGATTAAGAAAGAGGCAACAGCCTGGTCCTCTTCTCACTAAAACTCAAAGACAGTTCAGCAACTGATTCAGCAACAGGGGAAGCTACAGATCTGTTAAATATACACTTTTTAGTCACTACTTGTGAACAAAGCATCTCCATACTTGCACACAATCTGGACCAAGTTCTACACATTTGCATTTGTAAAAGTTTGCCTGATTCACGTCAGGAATTCTTCAAATGTGTGCTGTAGTCTTCCAGTTCCTTAGAATTTCCCCATCTTCTATCCTTTCTCTACTAGCTGGTAGTTGTGTAATTGAATGACCTCTCTCTGAGGCTACAAATAGCATCTTGATCAAAGCATATGTTTCTATATTCTCTTTCAGCAGCCACACTATCCCACCATCTAATTTCTCCTAGTTTAGCCTTTTTACTGACAGACCCTAGCAGCACATCAGAGTATTTGGGGAGGGGAGACTGGGAAGAGAAGTTGAAATGAAGCTTTACATAAAAAGCTGCATCAGTAACTGTCTGGCTGGTATCTCTAATTTCTGTAATTCTCAGTATAATAGCTTAATACACCTATATTACCACTATTCAGTAGTTCTAACAGCACTATTAAAGCTCTCCCAGTTTTCTTTTTTAGTGCTATATTTTATTGTAATTGGTTAAAGAAATTTGTATCTAACCTATTTTTCATTAGGCAAAGAAGTGATAGCACAGACCTCTAGTCAATGCAGCTTTGTATAGAAACAGGTGGAATGGAGTGGTAGGGATAGCAGAGCAAGGCAGGATTTCTTTACGTAGAACTTTACAGAAACAGGTCTCTGACAATTATCCCAGTCTGAAGAATGCCAGAAATCCCTTTAAAGAAGGGAAAGTGTTTCTTGCTGTGTTTGGTATTGGCATCTGTTCCTAGCTCCAAGTTGCAGTAAGCTTCTTGGAGCAGAGAGCAATCTGATTCTCTTTGGTACTGTGTTTCTCACACTCTCCTTCCTTGTTCACTGCTTGGCTTTTTGGTACCAAACATTTGCTTTATGACTGGGGAATAACAAAGGTCTAATGCTGGGACACGTGCGGAGGCAAAGGCTTGTCCCAAGACGTAACCAACGGCATCAAAGGCTTGGCTAAACTGGTATTACCTCCTGCAGGTTTGGTTCATCCAGTAATACAATCAAACTGTTCCACAGTACAAAACAGACCATCACCATTTGGTTACATTCATTCAACTCCTCCTTATTATTCAAGATTAATCCAGCTTTCTCTCCCTAGCACTAGTTTTAACTATTTTTATTTTTTTTAATTAATTATCAGATCTATCAGCATTTATTAATTTTCCTCTGAAGTTCTGGTTTCCACAAACTAGTACCATAAAAACCTACCAACATTTACTTAAATAGCACATATCTGTTGGAACTTTTTATTTTCTTTATAAAGTAAAGTTGCCTTCTGAAGTCTTAGTTCAGTGATAGCTCTTAAATCAATACCTGGTAGTGTTAAATGCAATCATGATCTCCCCCAAAACACACTTTAAATGCTTCCAAAAATGACTAAAAAAAAATCAGCTTATTATTCTTTCTTCTGCAAAAGGAGTCTTGTCTTTGAAGGTTTGCACTTTT